>JBBPRS010000100.1:0-66443 GCA_038093155.1 Boletus huronensis | reverse complement strand
CTGGATCTGTGGCAGCTAATTAAATAGTCAAGGATGAAGCATGGATCAGAAATGGAAGAGAAGCATGCATAGCCTCAAGGCTGTGAGAAGGAGATTAAATACATGCCCATCACACAAGGTGTGGCAGGATATGAGAAACATGAGTGAAACATATGGTGATGTGAAATAGAAGCATAGTAATATGATAAAGAAGAAAGGACATAGCTTTAGTGATCAGATCACAGATCTGATCTAAGAACAGAGAGCATAAAGATCTGATTTAAGATCTATAAAAAGGAAAACGACTAAGTCTAAAAGATTAGATAAGATAACAGAGATAAAAGATCAAGATTGTCTAGATCAATGGTATGAGCCATAGTGGAGTTTGATAACGCTCCATGGGTCTAAGGTATGATTAGATAAGAGGAAAAGATAATTGATAGCGTCCCTTGTATGGTTATAAGCGCTGGGCCTTACAGAGTTAACTGCCCTTTTCTAAGAAGAATAGGATAAAAGCATCTGAAAGGAATAGATAAGAAAAGTGAAGCATAAGGACGATAAAAAATGAAAATTGTCCTTGATTACGCTGTAATCCTAGTGCATGGCACTTGCTTATGTTAGCCTGTAACACTTCCTCTGTCGCATCCTCATCACCTAGCCACATCACTGTCTAGCTGCACCATCACCTAACCGCACCACTCTCCCCTTGCCACATCTTTCTCTGCGTCACCACCTCGAGGCTAGTCCTCAGATCTCTCCATCTTCTTTCGTCCCTTGCTTCCTGACCACATGAGTTCCCTTATCTGGAACTACCCTTAGACCTATGATTCTCTTCCTCATGTATTCCCTTATTCGGGTAACCCTTAGCCCTTCGCTTCTCATCCTCATGTATTCCCTATTCAGATTACCCTTTGCCCTATGCTTCTTGACCTCGTGTATTCCTTATTCGGATTACCCTCTACCCTATGCTTCTTGTCCACGTGTATTCCTTATTTGGACTACCCTTAGCCCTACGTATCTTGGTCCATGCGTAGCCACAACACCTATATAGGTCTCCCCTCTCACTCCTAGATCCTTATCTTGATCTACCTTCACAATCCCTTGATACACCTGCTTGGTGTTACCTTCTTCTCTATGGTTGTACCCCCAAGGACTTCCTCTCTGTCATAAGCTAGTTCTTCATTGAATCTACGCTTCTTCATCACCTCGCCCACCTGAAGTCTTGGCCATCCTATCATGGACTCACCATGTCCTAGTCCCAACTCACTTGTTGCACCTGCTCAGTGCTCCCTTTGCTTGAGTCATGAGCAGATGGACGACCTCAAAGGTCTATGCTCAGCCCTATCTGGGTTAAGCATAACAAGTGTTCACTAACTCATTAATCCATTGAAATTCAGTGGGTCAGAAGAGGATTCAGCGATTCAATGAAATTAATTACATCAATATTCAGTGGATTTTCCACCAAATTTTCATCTTTCATTGTATAATACTTTGGAAATAACTGTATTTACTATCCACAGTGCTTGAGGACTGACTCTCTCCTGATCAGCTTGCATGATATGCAACAATGGTCTAGTAGTGACTTCTTAGTAGGCGGTCTGATCACCAAGCTAGCACAATCAACTCACTGTAGAAGCTTAAGCCACTCATGAATGTCCCTGCGTACCAAACCCGTACAGGAAATCTCCTGCATAGGGCAATGCATTGAGAATGTCGACGAAACCATGCAATCGCATCGAAAGCCTGGAAAACTAGACGCCCTGGAAAGCACTCTTTACTATTCAATTGGTGTTTTTATGATACTTACTATGGTTGAGATCTCGAAACTAAATTTCTGGGATCAGGGATGCATCTTCCTTTGCTGCACATGACACTTTCAGATATCAGCATATCATGAATCAAAGCACAATCATTGTATCCCTTACATCTGTCCCACAACCCCCACGTCGTCCGTCATCCTACTCTCTTACCTTCGCCCATCCCCATGGGGCGCGATCTTCTCAATACATCGGCGCTCTTTGTTCTCACCCTGGCGAGGCGTCACACTCGACTTTGTCTGGGGTGAGTAACAGATCGCGGGAACAACCAGGCGGCGTGAATAACGACCTCGACCGGACAATCAGGAATATTGTGTATAATTCGGCGGTCCATGACAGCAAGAGATGACAATACGCATTAAATCCCCGTTGACAGCGACTCACCAGAATCACAGGGACAACGAGAACTTGTCCACGTGGGGGAAAACTCATCGGTGATATCTGTTGTTGTGCAGGCGTTTTCCGGAATGTTCGAAAAGCAGGTGCCGTGCGTACAACAGCTGTGGTCAAGTGCTCACGATGCAATGCTGTCCAAAACGGAAAGCTCCGCCGCACGGGTGCTGTAACACAGCAGGGCTGCGCCTCTGAAAAAGCCACGATATCCAAACGTGGAACGGAGTGTACTGAAATATCGCCAGAATATAGGTTCCAGTGCAGATTTTTCCCATAGAATGGTTATAGGCGATTATTGACTTCCGAGTATGAGCAAGTTCTCATCATTTGTTGTCAATACCAATGTTCGCTGATAATTTTAAACGTCTTCGACGGGATTCTATCCAAAGTTGCGGCACCAAACACTGGCGCCGGTCTGAGTGACCGATTTGATGATGAAGACTCATATCAACTGATCCATATACCAGGGCTCCGTTAGATATGAAACTTATACGCATTAACGACTACGAGGACGAACTGTCGTATGGTAAGGCGAAACATTTGCCATACAAATACAGGCGTGTGTGAGGGGCAAGGCACGAATGCTGGTTTTAATGATGGGGCTCGAATGGTCGGCACCGGGACAATGGGGCGATTGTGATGGTGTAATTGGTCACAGTTTCATGATCATGAGAGCTTCGAACTTGAAGTGAACGAGGAAATTCACATGATGGTTGGCTTATTCGGGGACGTTGATATACCCCTCAGCATCTACAATACGGTGGCGCAGCATTGTTGAGTATGCTTCGTTCAGGAGGAATCCAGGTCACGGACACATACCAAACACCCCAGGGGGGGGATAAGAAATCGCCGATCTAACTGCGAGAATCACCATGCATGAACGCTGGCGCAAGATAGAGCAATCCAGTAGGTGTACACGAGGCCTACGTCCGTGCTGAAACTAGAAAGCGAGTTCCCATTTGAGTGGTTATCAAATGGTGAGCCAGCGAAGGACAAGCGACTCGACCGGGACCTCTTCTCGTAAACGCCCTCACGGTGGTTGTGAAACTGCGTACACGTTGCGTGCTAGGGACGAGGATGCCTCTGAGGCTGTTCTCGGATTGGTCGTGATCAATTACCACGAGAAATTTCCACATCAAGGGTGGCATCCTTGGTATTCGCTTGGCTTGGCTGGTAGTCTACCGGAATCGCGGTATTTCGACGACAGGGTGATCTTTTACTCGCGAAAATTGCGCAAAATGGCTCACCGAGGCGATGGATGAGGCTGTGGCCCGTGGCCACGGTCTGGCAGTGACGATAATCTGGCAGGCTCAGGGATTGAGGTGGTGCTTACGTCATGTTCATAGGTTGGTGCCCTTTCTCAGGTATACCACTTTGAACGGCAGCGCGTGCGGATGTTTGATTTACCTCCTTTTCTTCGCTCTCTGACCAAGTAGATCGTCGTGCTCTAATGTCGTCTCTGCTCTAATCGACTACGACGTCCTCATCCTGCGCCATCCTCTTCGTCTTTGCCATGTCCAATGACATCCAGAAGGCCGACCAAATCGCTCACAGGTTCTACACAAAGCTCTGTCTCGTCGTGAGCAATGCGAGAACCACCGCCGAGCCCAAGTCTCAGGGAAAGGTCGACAAATGGGTGCGCCTTCTCCATATCTCTCTCTGACCTTCACTCAATCATAATCTGTCTGTCTCTTCATATCCCACTCAGTTCAATCTCGAGACACCCGACTCTGACATCTTCAAGGATCACCTCAGAATTTATCGTGCTGTCTCCTGCTCTCCCTCTCCACCGCCTTTCGAACTACAGGTCTTGCTATCCGTTCCAGAATTGACCAACAATCAAGTCCTCGTCTACCTGGCCCCTGATTCGTCTCGTGTCCGTATGGATCCCACCCCACAACACATCCTTCTCGAGAACTGGCTCCTCACTTTCTCTCCTACCTACATCCCTCCCCAACACAGCGTCGAGCTAAGCGATGTCGCTCCTTCCACCATCTATAAACATGGCATACCCCTCTTTCGCAGTTTATTCAGTCTTCTCCGTCTTCTCCCCTCTTGGAAACTCTTCAGGAAGCTACGACGTCGGATGAGCACTCCTTATCGCAATGGAAATCTCACCATTCAACTCCGGATCAAATCTCTGGAAGACTATCCCATTGACATACTCGATTTTGGTAAGTCCCACGTGTTGTCGCTCTAACCCTAGAAACCACGAGGTGCTCATGTCCGCCTTTGCGTGCTTAAATCCATTTGGTCCTTGCCTTTGCATAATACCACGTTCTGTCTGATAGACGCACCCCCTGCGTCAAATACAACCCCTCTCCCTTACGAAACACACACATTTCCGTCCATCCCTCATCCGATGGGCACCCTCAGTCTCACAACCAAGTACCTCACTTCCCCCAACTTCCAGCTTGATGAACTCGAATCCTTGCTCTCTTCTCGGTTTCTGTCGTTGGACGAAGGTCCAGATTTTACTCCAACATTGGTAAAGAACCAGCAGCGTGATTCCATGTCAGGCCTTCCAGGCAGTCTTCGTACTTCCCTTCCAAAGTCGCCTCCCTCATCTATCGCGGGCCAGTTTGTATTGCCTCCTCCCCACTCTCGCACGAATTCCTTGCCGAGTAGCCAAAGCCCTCGGAGTGTGGCGTTGCCGCTGAGCCCAACATCGACTAACATGGCCACCGCTGGGTCAACTTCTGTCTTGTCCGTCGCTTCGTCACGTCCGGAAGGGAGTGCAGCATGGTCAAAGGAAGATGGGACACCCTTGACCGGTGTCGCTGCAAGGATCCGCAGGGAGAGCACTAGCACTACAGGAAGGAGCAGCTTTGTAGGCGCTGTCCTTTTTTTGGCGTAGCCCCTTTCCATTAATGTCTTTTAGGATCTCCCTTCTCCGTTGCCCATTCGCAGACCGAACATCAATCCAGTTCATCCGTTCAAGTCTTCGACACTTTCCTCGGGCTCTCCTTCTATCCATTCTCCTTCTCCTTCCCTTCGCCAACCTTCTCCGCTCAGCAGTGGCGTTGCCCTTCCCAGTCTTCCAGCACGCCCAGCGCAGACTTCACCCAATTCTTCTCGTGTGCCACCCTCCCCAATCTGCGTGAACAGACCTTCTCCACCATTCGCACCGTCAAGTCTTGGTGATCGCCGCTCGCTCGCCTCCGCGGAAGGCGAGGACACCTCACCACGTCTGCCCCGTAAGCGTTACTCGAGCAGCTTTGGACATCGATACGCCACATCTGGAGGTGGCACGAGCGACGGAAGTCCGGGTAGCATCGCTGGCGTGGAACGCAAAGATGGTGAACGCTCAGCGGGGAGTGGCACAGGAGGTGGCAGTAGTGCGCCCGCCTTTTTGGGTGCAACGACGGACGACGACGATATTTCGATTTTCGTGCAAGAGATCGACGCGCGAAAGCCACTCGCGTCAGTGGCTGCGAGGCAACCATCATCCGTGCCTGATGTTTTGTCCAGCAGATTGCCCGTTTTAACGTCGAGTCCAGGCACGTTGGGCCGGCGCGGCATATCGGAGCCCGTTGTATCAACCGCTTCTAGGCCGGGGTCTGCGTCTGCTTCGGGATCCCCTGGAGCTGGCGCGGCTCTAGGATTGGGACTGGTTGCGGGTGAGCACTCGCGACATCCTTCGGAGAGAATGAGTGCGAGCGACGGGGAATCGAAACGGTCCTCGACGTCGATGGGACCTATGTTGACGCGTGAGGCGGAGGTGGACGAGAAACTAAGGCATATGCACGAGGTGTTTTTAGCGTCGCTCGAGGGTCTCGGAAGTGGGAGCAGTCGGAGGCGGAACAGCGCGAGTGGTGGACCTGGGTCTGGATCCGCGAGCGGGGTAGTCGGGGGAGAGGACTCTGCGACTATCTCACGGCCCAGTAGTCGGGGAGCTGGTGGGTTGGGGCTTCCGAGCGGGCTTGGGAGAGAAAGACATTCTGGTCCATTAAGGTCCGTGAGTGGGATGGATGCTGGTTCCAGTGGCGGACAGGCTGGATTGTCGGGCAGGGTGGACATCGAGGGCGACTCGCCGCGACGGTTGTACGGTGAGTAAGTAAACAGATGCGCTGTCCGATGCACGGGCAGGAATAGGTGGTCGTGCAGGTGGTGGTTGCCCAGATCGTGACGAATTTTCACGACACACATATTGTCTGCTCCCTCACTTCCCTCTATCACCTCTGCCCCGATGACCTTATGCCCCTCTGTCCTTTACATGTTTGCATTCACTGACCTTGTAGCACAAGAACCTTTCCCCGCACATACGTCACATATATATGTTACCTCATCCACACATATGCATGTCTTTCAACTATTATTTCATCTAACTCCTACCAATATTGTCTAGTAGTTGTTGTTCTCTGACTTACATCTCGTGTGTAGTACTGTTACCGCTACTTGGTAGTCGGGACGAGCACGCGACCATTATCGATACCCGCGATGTTGCCCTGCTCGTGTTTATTGTATTTTTTTTCCCGCGATTGTTCGTGCAGGGTGATATTGGTGCGTGCACGGTGAGCATACCCATGAAGGTGTACTGGAGACTACTGGAAAAGTACGAGCAGAGAAGTGGTCCTCAATCACGGAAGAACCAGGGTATTGAGCGCAAGCGTCAAGGTATGCCAATTTAAAACCGGTTGCCAGCACCAGCTAGCAGCCAAGAAAGCGATTGAGTTGAGATTCCCCCTTGAAGGCATCGTCAAGAAGACGCATAACCTTGAACGACTCTAGTAACCATTATGATAAGTAACGACGTCGGACCAAGACATGACTTGAACAAACGTTTCATGCGCCTACTATTTGCTTGAACCAAGGATTTTGTACCGCGCGCACTCTGTATATATCTTACAAGCGACTTGGTTACCTCGAGCAGGGCCCCTACAAAAAGGACTGGCGCAAGGCAAGCGCAGAAGATTCCCACGGTTTATCCGAGCTTCCAGTTTCAAGTGACATGATGACATAAGCGGGAATAAACGCTGGTCGTGTGTCACTTCAACGCGTCCACGATCAATCAAGGTCCACGAGGTAATCAACTGGTGTTCATACAGGCTTCTGATCTGACACCAGGGAGGATTTGTCGTTCGTTCAAACTGGAGGGCGCTCCTCCATTTGCTGGGTCCAAATTAAGTAAAGCTCGGGGTCACGGAGGACTGCCATCCACAGGTAGCCGCATTTCGTTACTGTCCCATCGTGGAACAATCAGGTTCAATCGGTCGTGGACCACAGAGCTCCGCGACGCGTCTGAGCTGTGATTTAAACGTGTCTTGTGCATGCCCAGGTATAGCCCATCCCCCCTGACTTTGTCCTTCCCCACACTAAACATACTCGCTTTCTGTCCCTGCCTTCCCATTCGTCAAATGTCGAATGACACTCCCACCGACTCGATCACTGGTAAAGCAGCGCGCAAGAAGATCATCGAATTTATTGTAGGCGCACACCCTCGCAGACACGCCGTGGACGGCTCTGACATCGTTGACAGTGCAATAGAAACATGGACTATATCAAACAATGCCCTTATGGAAGTGACCCATGCATTCCCAACCGCACAAAAAACCATCCCTCCCCCACCAAACAAAGTGGCTCGAACCGACACCCTGGTCAGCTAGCGACACGCGCACCAGTTGACAAGGCTATTCAACACGAACTGGCAGAGGCTCGCTTCACCGCCGATGACCTAGCAGATCAGATGTTTGGCCACCTCGTACCAACTGATTTGGCCAAGTATATTCTGGGACAGTTAGTCTCCACCGGTGACGTTCAGGTTTACGAAGGCGACGCGCTCCCGGATGATAAAGACCCGAAGCCAGCCCTTGACCCAGATTCTCAGGGCGTCTTAACCGCTCTCGACGATGGCTGTGAAGATGCGAAACGACGTGCCTGCCTCCACTCGGAGTCTGGTGAAGTCGAGACCAACTCGCCACAGGAGGGTGAGAAGCAGACAAGAGGAAAAGGGAAAGGGAAGAGCAAGAAAGAACGAGGGAATTCATACTTGTGGGGATGGAAGGACTTCCCAGCCAAGCCCATCAACGAAGACGAACTCGTCGAGTTCCTCAACAAGATCACTGACCAAGCCTTCGAGTTTGCGAAACCGCAGCTTGACGCGGATTCCCGGCGGAACAATCGCTTCGCCGCTCCAAGGGATAAGCGTCACGCGGTCCCGTTGCCCTACGAGGCGGATGGTGAAGACATGCGGCCAGATTTCTTGGTTTTGCCTATGGAAGCGTTCTCGGACGATTTGAAGACCGTGGATGAGAGATATGTCAACTTTACAACGCTGCGCGTAGTCGGGGAATCGAAGAGTACAGACTTTGGGTCGGGCCTCGCACAGGTCCATCGATATGCAAGAGGTATCAAGCGGGCACAACCGTGGGTGCACTTCGTAACAGCCATGACGGTGACGAGCGGGCGGGCAGCTCTTCTGCGCGGGGAAGGCAGCGGCACGGAACGGCTCGAGCTGACTCTGTCTAGTGGTCGTGGCTGCATCGAGTTCATTCGAATCTTGCTGGGTCTTGCGTTGGCACAGGGAGAGGATTTGGGACAGAACTCGGACGTGGTGCTCGGCGAGAAAGCGGTTTCTTGCAGGGTAGCTAATCCAAAACCCACTACCGCAAGACCTACCGTCGCTTCCTGTCTCGAAAGCAGCGCCACATCATCTGCCAAACCGAAAGTCGGCTTATCTGACCAGCTTACCAACTGTCCCCCACCTTCGAGCTCGCGAGGACCATCCCATACACACAATAGCTCCCACCCCTCTCATCTCAGGCCCAGTGTTCCCAATTCGTCCACTTCCAAGAGGAACCATGACCAAGTGGATCACTCTGTCCGCGACGAGGAGCAGTCGAACCCGTCAAAGCGGCGAAAGGTTGCGCACGTGAACCGGATGGCGTTTGTACCCGTCATCGTGTATGGTTACGCATGTAAGGGAATACTGTTCACATCCAGCTCCATTCGTGGGCGGGGCACGACAGTATTCTGCGTGTTCGACGACGACGGATCGTTGCTTCTCGCTCTGAAGATGTCCTGGCAAGATCTAGAACGTGAAGAAGAGCACAACGAAGTCTTGGAAAAGTTGAAGAACAACGAGTCGCATCCTAATGTCGTCGTGCCTGTCAAGTACGTCTGTTCCACTTCTTGTGCTCGAGTGGCTCACTGAACATTTATAGGACCTTCAAAGCCTCGAGAAAAGGGAAAACGTGCACGACTCTGGAAGCGATTAGAGGGCTCCGCCACGAAGAGCTGTCTGGATTTCCGGTCGAAAATCGAGTGCTGACTATCAGCGTCTCTGAGCTCAAACGACCAGTGAAATATTTCTGGGGTGTTCATGATTTCGTGAGAGGGTTACGGGGCGCATTGCTCGGTATGTTTCGTACACCCACTGCGCGGAGGGTCTCGCTCACGGACTATAAGGTCACGAATATCTCACGAAGATCGGTATTCTACACCGCGACATTAGCGAGAATAATATTGTCCTGGCACGGCGCCCTGGAGAAGAAAGAGGGTATCTGATAGATTTTGACATGGCCACGCTACAGGATCCAGAGGACAAGCCTACGCAGGTCATAAGACGCGAACTCAGCGATGATTTCGATAGCCTTACGAAATCCTCCTCTCCGATACCCGCGGATGAATCGAAGCCATTGAAAGCCCTTCGCACAGTGCGTATTTTTCGGACACGCTTATCACTTCTGCATTTTACATATGTCTTTGCTATGACAAGGGTACGACGCCATACATGTCCTTCAATGTTCTCCGCGGCGGGAAGCATACGTATTACGATGACATCGAGTCATTCCTCTATGTCCTCCTACTTTTCTTTTTCAGTTATGCGGGCCCACTCTTAAAGGAGGAGTTGCGTGCCGCAGACGAACAAGGATTTGTGCATCCGCTGGGATCTGGACGTCTTGCACACATGAGGCGCTGGCCGAAGACCTACGCTTACTGGGCAGAGGGAGAAATCAAAAGTATCGCGTTATATAAGGATGCAAGTCTCAACATGGATGACGGGGCTCGTGAGCTCATTCGGAGTGCCGAGATGAAGGAATGCATGGCTGAGAACTGGCCTGGACAGGAGCTACGACGTGCTATTCTGATACTTGTGGCGAAATCTTGGCAGATGTTCGTCGACAGCCGGCGCTGTACTACTAGAGGGTTAGGTTTGGGACATACCAAGGTTAGCCACGGGGAGTTTATCGGGTTGCTTGATAGGTGGTTGGAGCAGTTTGCAGACATAGAAGACAAGTACTCGCCATGCCCGTTCGAGTAGCACGTACAAGCGCAGCTGCTCCAAACAATATACACCCCCAGAGTTTTGCCTTGCTCGAGGTGCGGCACGCGGAGTATCCTCAATACCATATCGCTCGGAGCTGGTACAGCAAGCACATGGATGATACTGAACATCTCCGCGGGTGTTGTGCGCATCAGGTCACAGCTACAGCATCCAAAATGGATAACTATTAGCCGGTGTTGAACGTTGAACCTTCCAGTTCTGAGGATGATATTCGGACACCAACAGATCAACTCCATGGGGAGAGGTTCCTTTGTACCTTCTTATACAATTAGGTATCCGTACTACAAAAACGTGAGGCAAATAGTGCAACAATTACGAAGTGGACGATGTCGATGATCGATGAAGGACAAACTATTTCTGGACGCCATTATCTTTCTTCTTCTTCTTCTTTCGTGCTGGCGCACCGTCAGCGACGTCACGATCTACAGCGGTAGCAGTCGCTTTCACACGTTCGAACATCGTTGCCGATCCGACAGTGTCAGACCCGGGTTCACGGCGGCGCTTCTTGGTGGCGGGGTGGCCGTCCTGGGATTTCCCCAGAGGATGGGTGGCGGGCACGCTCGGTCCGGTAGCTGGTGGACCGTCCGAGGTGGACGACCAGGCATGGGCCTGTGCGACCACAGTGGAAGGCTCCGTACCTTGAGTGGGCTCGCTAAACGAGATCGGCACCACTATCCTGGGTTCAGAGAGAACGGCGCGATACGTCTTGCGCGCTTCTGAGTGGGATATGCATTGTGAATATGAGGAAATCCAAGGATGTGAAACAATGCAGAGGCTCACGGGCTCGCAAAACCAGGGATTTAGGCGCGGCGGTGGACGCATCGTGCGCCAGATTCTGGGCCAAACCAAGTAGAGTGATCCTGTAAAAACATAACAACGGGAATTCAGATACGTTTTGGGACGACGCGAAGCGATTCGAGGATAAACTCACAGGTTTTGAACGTCCCTTGGACCCCTATAATCGCCTTCTCCAATAACCCCGCCACTAACGATGATTCCCTTGCCCTTCGTCACCCGAACAACCTCTCGTGCAGCGGCCCACCAGTTTCGTTTCGCCGTGAGCCCGGTGTCGTTCACTCCGAGGCATGCATGGCTGGATTCGGGGTCACCGAGAGCGCCCGCATAATTGACTTCGAAAACAGCGCCATTCTTGATGGCCGTGCGAACGAGTGTATGTTTGAGATGGAATGGGAGTCGTGGTAGGGTGAGGGGTAACGCGATTATGTGAGCCGTCAATGGCGAAGGTAGACTGTGTGTCAAACATGCTATGGAAAACGTAGCTGGGGTCGTAGGAGCGAGCGCGATGAGGTCATACGCATCAGCAATAGACGCATTGGCACTCGTCTAATAAACACGGGAGAGCAGTCAGCCCCAGGTGTGCAGGAAGCAACATGGAGAAAAAAAAAAGGCACCAAACCGAACCCTTTCTCGCTGTCTTCGTCGATATTGATCGTCAATCGTTTGAGAAACACGACACCGGCCCTATTCTTCAGTTGGGGCAACAGCGTGTCCAAGGTGTTAACATGCGTCTTGGGGTCTATTTTCTTCTCGACCGTCTGGTTGAGAGCGATGACAGTGTATCCTACTGTGCTTTGAAAAGTCAAAGAGAGGTGGAAAATTTTGAATGAAAGACTGACAATGGACGAGAAAATCGATACGAGCTTCGATGGCTGCGACTTGAGCCGGGGTGAACACAACAGTGCTAGCCACTTGCAGTTGCTTCCCTTTGTTCTTTTTTGACTGTAGCGCGGCTCCGTGACCTTGGTGAGCGACGACAGGGACGTTCAGGTCGAAGAACATCACAATCTTGGCCGAGTCGACCAGTACTGAAGGAATCGTGTCAACTTGATTAGTCCGACAATTCACCGAGGTGACAACAGCTCAGCCGCTCAGGAGATAAATTTCCCCCAAGTGCTTCTTCAAGTGGACCCAAGGTGTTTTCGAGAGCAATGCAACTCGAATAGTATTACAGTTGTTAAGTATCTGCCAAGGTACAAAGAAGCCGGGAAGAATTCTGAAACAGTCTTCAAGCCGCCTGCAACTTTTCCTTTAGAACATTCTTTAATGTGTCACCATCCTCTGCAAACTTTTTGATGCCTTCGTGCAGCTTGTCAAAGGCCATCGCATCTTGAAGCAGGGCCCAGCGGAATTCGGGTTCATTGTTGATATAGGAAACCCTGGGAATGGGCTCGGCTTGAGCGGCTGTCGGAAGTTTACAAGCAATTAGCGATCAAGTTAAATACTATCTGGCAACCCGCTTACCTCTCTCTGAGTCAAGTTTCTTCGGAACAGGCTCAGTAGAGTTCTTCAATTCCTCTAACAATTTCGGAGAGATAGTGAGGAAGTCAATTCCGGCGAGAGCCTTGATTTCTCCCACCTGTGCAAGAAACGTTATGAGTCGTGAGTCGGAAAGATATGTAGAGTGCCAACGTTTCGAAAACTGGCACCCATGACGATGGTTTCGTAATCATGTTGTTTGAAGTAGTTGAATATCTTCTTCACGGATTGAACCCCGGGATCATCGTCCCCATCGTAATCCTTTCCCGTCGCTTTTTTATGCCAATCAAGGATCTACATTATCGACGGATGTGAGTGGCTTTTCATATATGGAATTAAGTGTCAACGCACGCGTCCAACAAATGGAGAGACAAGCGTGACACCAGCTTCAGCACACGCGACTGCCTGGGCAAACCCAAACATAAGTGTCAAGTTGCAGTGGATGCCATCTGACAGTTCAAGCTCTCTGGCAGCTTGAATGCCTTCCCACGTCGACGCTATTTTGATGAGAACACGCTCTTTGTTGATTCCAATGGACTCGTAGAGCGCGATGAGTTCCCTTGCCTGGAAACAACAGATGCACGACACAGTTAAATACGGACGTAATGCCTACCTTTTTCTTTGTCGCTTCCGGATCGAACGAGAGACGGGCATCAACCTCTGTGGAAACTCTACCAGGGATGATGTCCAATATATCCTTCCCAAATTCGACCAGCTATCAATGTCACAGACAACTTCAAACAGGGTATCCAAAACGCATATGTTCAAAAGACTCACGAGACGATCCATAGCAAAGCACGCCTGGTCATGAAGCGTTCCGCCCTTGCTCTTGCCATATTTGATGGCAGAATCAACCAGGTGCGCATATTGTGGTTTGTTCGCCGCAGCGAGAAGCAAAGTCGGATTTGTCGTGGCATCCTTAAGATTCAAATGGAAATCAGCGCCATGCATTGAGATTATGAGGATATATCGTTACCTGTGGTTTGTACACGGCGATAGCTATTCACCATGGCCATGAGCACCTTGACGAGAATAGGGGCTTTCAGAGCTCACACTCAAACTCGCCAGAGTCTGAGACAACGATTGTCCCCGTCTGCTTGAGATAGTCGAGCGAGGTGGTCATCATGGTAAACGTTCTAAAACGTGTGTGGTCCTGCTTACTGTGTCGACGTCATGCCCAACGTCGGGCAAGGCCGAGCCACTGTGGCGACGGAATGTGTCAGCTAAACCTGTCCTCTCCATCAAGATCCCTTCCAATAACTTTCGAGCTGTCTACCAAGTCTGCTAATAGATGGCGTTCTCAAAACATCTGTGAGTCGCCAGCCAAGCGAAAACTTGTCATTTTCCTGGGGCCCGGTAGTCGGACTTTGGAGGAGTCGCTGACAAGAGCTTTCGGCGCGAGATACCGTTGGGATGATAAAACCACCCAGGTGACGACTATCGCAGAAAAAAGTGAGCGGTGACGAATCGTAAACTTGAGCACTTACGCGAGTTTTTACAGGCTTAATTTTCAAACTATTTCAAGTTATAGGGTTAGGATTCGTGTCATGAATGTCGATTTTTTAACGTGAAGATGAACACGAGCTATACTTGTGTACTGCCATGGCAAAACTGCAAACCTTGTTTCTACATGCAGCGCCTCGAAGAACATTCAGAAAAGTATGTGACTAGACGCAATATCAAGGTCTTCCAGAAGGTCTCCTGCGAACCTGCGTGCTTTGTGTGCGCACGTGGGCGATATATCATGTCAGGCAGGTCTACTTTTAATTCTTAAGTGCCAGTGCGCAGAGTTCATCATTTATCAAACACGGAGCAGTGCGCAACTGATGGCCCCCCAGAAGCCGAAGACATCTTTTCAAGACCTCCTTCTTTCATCCTGGAGGCACGATCAAGAACATGCCCACGATTACTCTCATTATCCTTCGCTACCACCAAAGGTTCTCTGCTATTCCGATAGTATTGCTGGCTCCGCAGCGCAACAGGACAACCGATCCAAACTTCGGCAACAGCTTCTCGGAAACTGTGAACAATATGTTTTAAATTACCTTCTTACACACCTCCTGCGGATCAGCGACATGGCACTTGTTACTAGGACCGAGTTCTGGGAAGCAGAGAGATCCTGAATAGAAAGCACACTGCAAAAAGATCTCCAAATGTTCGCCCAATTCAAGCAGCGCGACAGTACAGGCAACTCGTCGCGTGACAACTGGCGTTTGCGAACGCGGGGTGATGAAGTCACGGACATAAACCGAGACGCAGTAAGAGATCGTTCTACGATGCTTCCGACAGACGTCTTATTTCATTTTTCCAGTACATCCGCAGTCTGTTCAGGTTTACCATATTCTCACACCGTTGGGGAGTTGATGAGCCTCTGTTCCGCGACATAGTGGAGAAGCGCCTAACCGAAAACCCCACGATCGGATACGAGAAACTGCTCAAATTTTGCCAAAGGGCTAGCAGCGACTACGACTGTTGCTATGTCTGGTCGGACACGTGCTGTATCAACAAAGAAAGCAGCGTCGAATTGGATGAGGCGATTCGCTCAATGTACCGTTGGTACAGCATCGCTACTGTGTGCATCGTTCATCTCGCCCAGTCATTGACTGTAGGCGATTTCGAATCGGAGCCTTGGTTCACGAGAGGATGGAGTCTACAGGAACTCCTTGCTCCTCAGGTGATAAGGTTCTATGGAAGGGATTGGAAGCCCATTTGCCGGGAGATGAGTAATCAGGGCGATAAAGCTATCAAGGAAATCTGGACTACCATCGAAATAGTCACGGGGATCCCACATGATGACTTATGGCATTTCTTGCCCTCCTGCGACAGGGTTGCAGAGAAAATGACATGGGCGTCCCAACGAAAGACGACGAAGATTGAAGACACTGCCTACTCTCTTCTTGGTTTATTCAACGTCAGCCTGCCGATTGCCTACGGTGAGGCCGACAGGGCGTGGTATAGGCTAATGGCTGTCATCGCCAACGAATGTACAGACGCCTTCCTTCTTCGCGTGGGCTGGACCGCCTTCCCCTTACTCCCGAGCCTTGCCATCTTCCCCAAAACCTTATTCAAAACTTGATCCTCGGATTCCTGCTAATCTCTTCTATCGCCGTCACCCGTCGTACGAAGTCATCAAGCTCGGCGTGGTGATCAAGATGCTTGTGATCCCAGCACGATGCAACGTCCTCGAGGACAATGATGGCCGAGACATTGGTTACACTATCATGCCCCATAACCTGGAATCCTTCTTGGTCGGCGCTTACGTTCCACATGGTCACGTAGAAGAGTACAGGCTCGGCATCGTCAATTTCCGTTCTAGAGGGGATGTTGTCCTCGTCGGTGCTGAGGATGAATGCCACTGTCTGTTGCTCGCGCGAGAGCGTTCTGATGACCAGGGCTGGACCATGGTGAACACGGAGTGCGTTGTCGTTGTGCGTTGCCTGGAAGAGATATGTAAGTCACCTGAGACTGTGCTTTTGTACCATACAAATGGCCGCGATGGTGCTGTACTGAGAGGTGCTCACCGGTACAATCCCGTCATAGAGGTAATTACAGATTGACTAGATGATCCTTCGTGATGAGTCAATGTATACATTTCGTTTGTTGTCGTCGTCGAGGGTATAGTCCAAGGGACGTGTCACGTGGAGCTCCACTGCGCGATGATGACTTTGAAGTTTGAGCAGATCCCCCTGGGCCTTTCAAGTCGGCGCTGATCAACACAAGCTCTGTATTTGATGCCAGAGACAGGTTCTATAACACTCATTCGGGTTGAATTCGAGTTCCAAACAATGGTGAATACTCCTCGAGTCATCCTCGAAGTCTCGACTACCCGTTGCTTTGTCGCCATGATATACTCGATGATCATTGTGGTGGCCTGGCTACCCAATTCCAGACTTGAAACGTGTTTGGAGTCCCTACTCTCGCCCTCAGGAACACCTCCAACGCTAATATTGGCCATGGTATGTTCAAATAAGTCTCCAATGTACTTGATGTTTCCTCTTTACAAGACAAGCCACTATTAATCTGCTCCGTGTAAACACCACCCTCACAACAGCTCCGACCGCCCCGCCAACGCTTCCACCAAATCCTTGACGCCCGCCCACCACACCTTCTTCTCCCTCCGATTCTTCGTATCCGCATGCCTCACCATCGCTTGCAACAGGCACTCACTCCAACGTACTCCCCTGGACCGCCGCACTATCCTTTGGGGAAACCTTGACCCGTCCAGGCTGCCCTTGCAACCGCGCGTGGTGGTCCTCCAAAAAGGACATGCAGCGGAGGGAGAAACGGGTCGCACGCGCGCGGTCCACGGGCGAGGGGACATATGGACGTTGAGCTGATGGCGGATGGTCCAAGGCGGTTCTAATCGGGTGCTGCAGCATCGACCCAACCGACACATTACAATCGTTCCTTGTCGTCTCCGACGACACTCACTCCTTCAAGTTACTCCGAGCTCAGCTCACGCATTCTGCATGGCTCGGTCGCTGTGTCGGAAATTGAGCGCGACATGGCGCCCCGATCGCACCCTCGAAGACCGTGTCGGTGATGACATATCATGGAGTTTGATCCCTTCCTCCACAAGCGCTGCTCAGGCTCGAGTCGCCAACGAATGCTAGATCAGCTCGCACGTTGACCTCTTTCCTTCGCTCATCATGTCCAATGCCGCCAAAGCCCTCTTCGTCGTCTGTCTCGTCATCAACTGCGTTCTCTGGTCTCAGAGCAGGTGTGCGCAGCCATCACATGACTATCAGCTAGCATTCCGTCGCGAAACCGCTCTATGGAAACGCATCCCATTCGCAGCCTCGTTTGACCCTCCAGCCGACGAAGTCGAGGTACCAACTCAGCTTATCATCACACCCGTCGTTGTTCATGTCTTGTTGACCTAGTGTCGACCACTCGACTTTAAACCAATGTATCCATGCCCGACATCAGAGATCGTCCTCTCAATCCCTTATCCACAACTTTATTTCTGGGCTGACCCTCCCGCTCGACCCTTTATATTCACAGCACTCCTCCTCTGGCTCCTGTTCCTCTTCTCCACCCTCGGAATATCCGCCTCAGACTTTTTCACCCCAAATCTCGCCGCAATTGCGCAGTTCCTCGGGTTGAATCAAGACGTCGCCGGTGTCACGCTCCTTGCCTTTGGAAACGTTAGTCTGGATGTCTTCGCGACAGTTTCTGCCATGCGGGCAAACTCGGGCGGCTTGACAATCAGTGAGCTACTGGATGCAGCATCCTTTATCGTCTCTTGCGTCGTAGGATCCATGTGCGTCATTCGCCCATTTCAAGTCGATCGCATCCCGTTCCTTCATGACGTTGGTTTCTTCGCTATCGCGATATACATGTTACTGCTCTCAAGTTCAACAATGCTCGTCGTCTGGTACGTCTTCTATGCCCTCACCATCATCGTCGGCGGTTGGTGGGTTAGTTGTAGAAAGAAAGAGCATCGCATCGAAGCAATCGTGCGCGCCGAGTACATGCATGAAAGCCCACTGGCACTGCAACCATACTCTGACGGTAATACCCTCTCAAACTTGACATCTCGTCACGCTCACTTTGTCTTCTCTCGAAGGTTCTCCACCACTGCTGTACCTCGCGTACAAACACAACTTTCCCCAGCACCTCATTTTCGCACACCCTCGCCAATCACCTCGCCCAAAGGCCTTCTTTCTCTCTGGTCGGTGCCATAGAACTCCATCAGGTCATTTCCTCCCTGAAAAGCCAGGCCGCTTGTTCATCCCTCAACGTAATCGATCCCCCCATGACGCCTTACACAGGCGGCCACTACCACACCCCTCGTCGTCAGTCGTTCCAGCTCCATTTCTCCATGCCCACCAACTGAAACTGAAGGATGGGACAGAGCACTCGGCGTTCCCCTGAACGACCGCTCTCCGAAATTGCTTGGCACCTATATCAGAGGAGCCAGACCGTGAGGAAGGAGAACTACTGAACGTGCACGAGGAGGAAGGTGCACGTACTCCGCTCTCTATCCCTACGATACCCTCGATTTCCCACACGCCTGCCTCTCCTACTGATGCGCCAACGTTGACCGAGGTCGAAGAACAGATCCCTCCAACGCGGCCTCAGGGTCCATGATACGTCCTCGTGCGGGCGTGGCATATCTTGTTCCCGTCGCTTTTCAAGTCAAAGACGTTGACGCAGAAGATCGTCTCGTTTCTCGCCGCTCCGGCCGTTATGGCGTTGATGATCACATTACCTGTCGTCATAACCCCTATGGCGACGACGGCTCTCACGAGGAAAAGGTGGACCGATACGACACGCATCTATCTGACTTCGAGGAAGTGGGAGTCGAGAGGGCATTGATTGTTGAACATCAAGCCTAAGAAGACCTTCACCTGGTAGAGTCCAATAAGTGGTTGACAGCCGTCCAATGTATCCTCGGACCCCTGCTTTGTGTTGTCGTGCTGTGCGTCGTTTTCGTCTTGTGATGAACAAACCTTTTTTTGACTTGGAGTCAAGTAGGAATAGTCACACAAAGTGGCTGTTGGCTAGGACGGCCCTGGGGGTTTCGTGCCTGGCTTGCGAAAACTAGAGTAAGAAACATACATACGAAAGCCAGTGCAATGGATAACACTGAAACCGAGAGAGCGTGCCATTCCCTTGTTTTGATGCCGTATAGATTGAAAATTTATTTGCATCAATGTTTTGTTGGAGTTGCAAAGTAATCTCTTCATCTAGTGATCCGTCACTGGCGATCCTTTGTTCAACGGCAGGTGCACCATAAAGTCGTTGCGTTTTGCCTCGCTGATGCAGGGACATGGAACTCGCTCCACCATAGATGTGAGAACACGACTTGGGATGAATACCCCTGACACAAGAAACCGGCCTCATTAGGTCCCCAAGTGCAACTGGAAAGTGCTGCTCAATGTCTCCAGGAATAGGCCGAAGAACCTGCAGAGCGTGTTAGAACACGTACGTGAATGAAGGAGTCAGGTGACGAAGCGCTCGTACCAGGCGACTGCCATAGCGACCGGGACGCCGTCCGAGTCGTGGTAGAGGGGCGGGAGGCCATATGGGCGAGCGGGGGGCCCATCGAGAGGTGGCGACGACGTACCCAGGCCACGAGAAGCGTCCTAGATGACTATCAATCCACCGCGTCGTCGAGGACGACTCAGAATACGACCTAGCAAAAGTCAGCCGATCTCATGCGGGGAACTGGTCGCGTCAAGGCCGTATCGGGCGGATCGGAGGGATCGCATATGACCAGGCACCACGCCAGCGCCACCGGGGCCTCCATCACTCCATCACCCCTCGGAATTCGATTCTTCGTGGAAATATCACCTGCGGAGCTGACGAGTAGTGCACCATTTCTTTCTCCGGAGGATGCAGTACATCATCAGCTCTCGTAAGCATTGGCTGTGAGAACCATCGCACGGTCATGCTATTCCGGACACGGAGTAGCCTACTACTAATACTCTCAAAACCTCACGGTGGTGAGCGTCCATCCGTTTTCCTCAACACTCGGAAAATCAAATCTCCAACCGATCATCCACGCCTCGATAGATTGCGCCGTTGGTGTTACTCTCTTCATGCCCTCCTGTGCATCCTTCATCTCGTTCTGCTGGTCATGTTGTGGCGCCACCCGGAGCATGCTTTCACAATCCCGTTCGAGAACAGTATCTTGACAACTGGACCCAGTGCTTTCTACAAGCATTCTATTCGGTATGTGGTTCCATAGTTCAAAGACGTCAAAGTTCCGACTGACATCATGGAGCTCAGCTTTACACAATCTCTCATTGGTCTTCATAACCCAACGTCTCGCATTGTTCGCTTCCCTGTCTCGGCGTCAGAAGCTCACCACTACTCACGACATATCTGAGGCCTGGGCCGGGCTTGGAGCTGCTATCCTCACATTATGGCAGCAAACCAAGATCGCGGCATCGCCCTTGCAGCGATTCTAGTGTGCTTATACTTGACGTACATTTCTGTCCTGCACGTCGCATCGCCGACAATCGTACAGTTCCAACCATACAATGCTTCGCTGACGACGGTCGTCGCATCAAACTCGACTTGGCCTGACCCTTCTGTTTTGAACCTCATCAATAAATCACCCGTGGGCCTCAGGCTGTTCGCACGCTTTCGGTCGCCGTATTTCGTGTCCCCGAATGCGATCGCGTTGGCATCCCCGACGAATTTTTATGTGAGCAACGAGCACCTCCTGACGCATCGTCTCCTGAACCCGATCAGGCACTCGTCGAAACCGTCGCTGGGCTTCCGCTCAGCTGGGTCATCCATGTCTCTATCCACGAGTCCATGCTCAAGCCCAATCCCACCGACAACGCCGAGACGGACGCGGACGACTATACACTCACACACACCTTTGCTGCCTTCGGTATCCCCTCTGCCAACGATGTCGTTCCCTCGCCCTCCCCTCCCTGATCACTTGGCGGCGAACAAGGCCGTGCCAAGTTCATCACCCAGTTGGGCCGTATCGCTCACTACGCGGCCCGCGACGGACAAGGACGCACGCGCGCTGTTGTCGGCGTACAAGTTTGTTCCTCCCGTGACGACGCGCACGAAGTGAAGACTCTTTTCCAGAGTGATGAGTCTGCGTTTGGATCTTCGTTGATGACGTTGAGGGATGCCGACGAAGTTGTGAACGTCCCCAAAATAACTGATTCTGAAGCCCCGTCTGTATCGGACGTGCACTCACTGGTCTCTCCTTTGGGCTTTCGGATGCCATCATCGGTCTCACGATCTTCTCCGTTGGCAACTCGTTCGCCGATCTTGTCGCCAACGCGAGCGTCGCCGTACGTTTCCCTCGCATGCATTCTATATACACGTAAACCCCCGTGTACAGATCTTTTCCCCCATGATGGGCTTCTCCGCCTGCTTTGGCGGCCCCATAGTCAACATCCTCCTCGGCATCAACATCTCCGACACCTACGTCATCAACGATTCCGGTGGAACTCCTTACAACCCCCACTTCATGCCCACACTGATCATGAATACGGTCGGGCTGTTGATATTGTTGGTGATGACGTCTGTGGTTGTCCCGATGAAGGGGTGCGTTCCTTCGAGGCGGTGGGGGGTGTTCATGATCTTGGCGTATGGATGTTGATGAGCACGTGCGACTTTGGCGGTGGAGCTGAGTTTTGAGTAAGTTTCGGGGTGAACTTGGGTACGCCACGCTGGGGTTGGGAATAATTCCAGCGTCCAGCAGTCGGCATTCTCATTATGCACTCCGGGTGTGCAATGGGATCTATGGTGTGTGATGCGCATGTGGATAGGGCACGAGGAAGTTTGGGCTTTATTAATCGCGTTTTTTATGCGTACAGACTTCTTCGTGTGCTCGCACCTCACTTTCCTTCATTCGCAGACGACGGTAGCCTATAGCATGGTGGGCATCAACTTTGTTGTTAGTGTTTTTTTAGGTGGGAATGAGAATGTTCATCCCTCATATCGTGGTAGGCAACCCCGCTATATTGTTATCTTCCGGACCCTCTGCAATAGTACATTGGCACCGCATCTCCTCTCCTGCAAGGACAAAGTCGTGGAACCAAAATTCGTAAATATGACCAGCAGCCTAACAAGTCTCTGGGCATTGACTGAAAGCCATGGTAGAACTTCACCTTCGCCTGGTCTGGGCATATATAGAACTACAAACAAAACCTTCGACAAACAAGAGGCAGAGTAATAAGGGTAACCACCACTCCGCCGGCGCGCCTCAAATTTCTTGTATCATCTCATAATTAGTTCTGCATTCACTGTAACACCCCGCTGAGCTTTCGACTGTGCGTACTGAACTGCTTACATTCGTCTGTGCGCACGGAGGAAAGCGAGGTGCGAGCACGCAAGGAAGATGGTGGAAATCTCGCGAGCTGATACAAAGGGTGTATAGATAAATACGGTCCAGGGAGGATAAGATTACAGTCTCTACAAGAATGGGAATGGTACCCTTTTTTTTTCGTTGATCGCTCCTCTGCCTTCGTTCGTCGGCGAGCTATGGCCGTGCGTGCCAAACACCCACCACATTTACGAAACCGAACAGCAGCGGAGCACACAAAAGTGTCATGGATTGAGGCGCAGCAAGGGTATAGGCACGCGCGGTAGAAGCACAGAAGAGGGGTTGAGAGATTGCGGTGCAAGGTATAGATCACGCTGGAGTGCCTTGAGTTCGAGCATATCCCTAATAATCTTGATCAGATTGTCGAGGACAAAAGCTAGCAGCGCGACTCACCCATAAGTCAGTCGCGGCGCCACCGGTACGGGACTACGATCCCAATCGTCAGCTTCGTGTACTTCCTCAGTACCGTCGGCACAGAATGCAACATGTTTCTTCATGGGCGAAATATCTTTTTGTCAGTACGTGGATGGGGATGCAAACATGGAACTACACACCGACTGTGAAGAGATAAGAAGGTTGGAGTGTTAACACAGTTCGATCAAAAAGCCACACACGTACTTTCTGTTAACGGGAATGTCAGTACATACTTGACGTCATAACTCTCGAAAGAACGCACAATTGCATCGACACGGAAATTGCGAATGCATGCCCGAGCGTCATCGTCTATTTCGGGCGTGTTGATCTTCGCTGTCTTCTTTTCAAGTAAGATCTGAAACCGCCCACCACATTCCTTGCTACTCCCACCGAGAAATTAATCCTGGCCAGCTGACGACAACTAGTCCGCTTACCAATCGATGGAACCCTCGGTGAGCCAACCGGACCAATCGGCGGGATTTCGACAATCTACCCTGTTTAAAGCGCCACACAAGTGGCACTTGTATAGTTTGCACGATCGTTGTTTCTGTTGTAATATAACTCGCATGATCAGCTTTGTTCCCGCGTCGATGCATGGCCATCGGGAGGCCTCGCCAGTCACTTGAACGACCTGTGCACCCTTGTCGATAGATAGGTCATACAGCCCCGCATCGAAGTACCGCTTCTGAACGAGCGCATCGCGGCACTTGTGCTTCGACACCACCACCTTCAGCATCGCTTGGAGTTGCTGTACGAACCAAACATCGTCAGTAAACACCCTCACGCACACGCGACGGACTAGGGCTGCGTTCCTCACCTGGAACGAAGCACAGCATTCCATGAATATTGGGTGCTCCCGGCCTGTCGCATCTACGAGCGTTACAAACTGAAGTACTTGCATGGCTGTCGGGCTGGCCACGTCCGTCCGTCCCCCTATCTTTGCGACGTGGAGTTGAACGAGCCTGTCGAGTCTGCTCATGATCTGCACCGCATTCTTTCTCGAAAACTGTCTGCCACCGACGGTCACCGGGCGCTTTTCCCGTTTGCGCTGCATGAAAGAGAAAAAGGAAAGGAAAAATAAACCCAATCAGCGGGGAACTAACTCCGAGTTCCGAATGCAACGAACGGGGCAATTTCTGAAACATCGGCGTGCGGTCGTAGAGGTAGAAGTTCCGAATGGGAGCGGCTGACGCTCCGAATTTGCACTCGAGTGTCTCGAGTTTGATTCGCTGATCTCAGCAAGCGGGCAGTTTCTGCGAACGGCGATGACCTTGGACAGGCGACTCGCGAGGGATTGGAGATATTCCATGAGTCAGAATGACTCGGAGGTGGGTGGTATTAGGAGAGGTAGATGCAGAAATGCGGTCACGCTCGGTTGGAAAGAAATAAAAGAGAGACCCGTTGGGAATGTGAGGACCATGAGGCACAGGACAGCTGCGTTAGTTTCGCCGTGGATGCAAAAATGGAGCATCTCGGAGAAACCTGCAATGCGTGTGAACCGGGTCGCCACCAAAGTCGGCCGATACAAAGTGCTCTGAATCCGAACGAGCCGACACCGACATGTCCTAATGTAAGTGTATGTACGCCATGTCCGCGCTGAGAGAAACCATTCCACCAGTATAAATATCCCGTACGGCTCTGAAGAAAAAATCCAAAACACAAGCGATTCGAGAAGCAGACAACAACGAGAAGAACACTATGACAAGGCAGATGGCATGCACAAGGTTAACGAATGACAATGCTTAACCACGCCCGTCAGGGGCTGGGCGAAACGTCCTTTCAGATTATTTGTTGCTGACCGTGAAGTAGTGGATAGGAGTTGCCATTGTCGCGTGCTACCGCACGCGTCGAGGAGAATGCGACGAAAGGAGTACGGTTGGGAGCGAGAGCGTCTACGGCCAAGGGTAACGATGTGGCGGATAGCTGTGGTCATGCCGAGGTGATTACAAGTTTGGTCAAATGTACGGATGATATAATGCGGGATAGAGTGGGAAGGTGCTACACCCAGGGATGGAATAATCAGCCCGGCCTGAAACGAGAGAGGGAATAAGGCACGTACGCCGCGAAAGGAATCAACCACGTCCGGTTCTACATTCGGTGTCACGGGACTGTACTGTTGTTTTGAACAATATAGCGCCATACAGGATAGAATATAAAGAGGCACAACAGGGCCGAGATGACCAAGAGTAATACACCGACATTTACAAAACCCCGGAGAGCGAATCCAGATGACGTGTTGAACTGGGTGTCATCAGACGGATCATGCAAGGCGTCATCGTCTTCGGGGGTGGTTATGTGAAGATTCGGGTCAAAGGGATAGGGAATGAGCTTGTGTGGGGTATGAGAACCAGAAGGGTATTTTGAGTCATAGGACAAAGTGAATACGGATTCTCCTGAGTTAGAGAGGACAGATTGGCGCTTCTGGGCTAGAGGGGATAGAGCACGTTGTTCGTCCTCTGCAGTCAGGCGGTACAGAATCATAGAGGTGCGATTCGGGGTGAGGGAGGAGCGCTGGGAAGTGAGGGCTTGCGATTCCTCGGAGGCGACGCGATTGAAGACCATGCTTTGTCTAGATTGGGTACGGGAACGAACGAACAGCGGGGGGGGACCAGATGGGTGAGCGAGTGCGGGTGCGTTTGGGTTAAGCGGGGAGGAGACGAAGCTTGGGTTGACGGTGTGGGACCGTGGAGTTCGCGCTTGCACATTGACATCATGGAGGAGAGGAAAATCGAGGCTGGCGGTGCTGGGTGTCCTCGGTGAATGCGTATGAGGGATTTCAGAATCGCTATCGGTACGTTCCAAGCCGTCCTGCGCCGAAGGAGAGGCGAGTAGCTGTTGACGTGTTTCAGGGCTCGACGAGGTAGCCATCCTCAGAACTGTGGAGGTGGTGCACGTTCTGGAGGGGGAGAGGGGAGAGGAGAGCACTGAGAGGGTGCCCTGGGCCAGCTGATATGGCCGCACGGTGGACTTTGTCTTGTGACTGAACGGCGTCGGACGGCTACCGTTCACCGCTCCTGGATTATGTAATCGACGCCGGTGGTCGATACGAATTTCATGAGTGCAGGAAGTCCGTCGTTCATGTAAAGCAAACATGAGTGGTCGGACCACAGTCGAACTCCAATATTTCGACGTTCAACGTTCAATGCTCCACGGCCAGGGAAAGACAATTCGCATCACTGACCAATCCCTCGGCGCATTCACATCATCACGCGGGTTCAACGTAGACACTCCGAGCCATACAACCGGTACAGCGACACGCACACGCACAGGAACTCTGATCAAGGGACGTGGGGCATGAGATCACGAGGTATCAATATCGGTGTGGTCGACTGTCGCATGGTCCCATCTTCGTTGTGGACAGTGCCTCGGCGATTCCTACCTTCACCCGTGAGTTATAATGCCCTTTTTTCACGAACCCCAAGTCGTATTGAATGTCTATGGCATTCTTCTCAGCGACCCCCACTCAACATTCAGCAGTGAGATTGTTCCAACTGACGCTGAAAGCCGCGGATCGGACAACTTTTGTCTGCTTCGCCTGCCCTCGATAATGATCGGCATCTTCTCCCTTGGTATCATAAGATCTTACAGCGCTTGCAAAAAAACAAGCCGCCAGTCATGACGTCCATCTTCTGCCAGACATCGCACGATGGTACAGCCATCGCGCTACGGCGGCGGGTAAACGGGGATCGTCACTGTAATCAATATGACCACTGCACCTTTCAATGGAGTAAATCGAAAGATGGTAAAAGGTCGAAGAGGTCGGGGACGGAGGTAAGATCGCAAAACGCGAGCAGTTCGTACAGCTCCTCACATCGCCAAGATCGATAGGAATGCACCCTCTCTGCAACTTGTCGATGGAAATGTGGATGATCATCGCAACGTCGATTTAGTAGAACCGACCAAATAACGAACCGGCGTCCCTTTGCGAGCGCAAGCATGCGCGCGCGTCACATTAATCAAGTCACTCAAATACCAGACTTGAACGCGCGGCTCGGGAGGCCGACGAGGGTTCGAAACACAGGTTAACTCGGATGAAGGAACAGACAAACAGAACACGATTGCATGCACACACCGGAATGGAATGAGCCGTCCCCTCGCAGGTGGTCCATGGGAATGCCGAACTCACGCCGTGTCTTGAGGGTGGAAGGCAATAGATCCTCGATCGCATACGCCTTTACATGGACTACTCGGCATTGACTGCGTTTAGGACGTGAGGTGCTGAACACAGTGCGTATAAAGTTGCCGAGTTCGCTCAACGTTTCTTGTGGACCAGCAGGAGGTATCGTCACAGAAGTGATGCGCTCGGGCAATCGCCGCTTTGCAACCACTTCAGCGGGTTTGAGGGTGGGAACTTGACGGTTACCGAGTATCTGCCACGATGGTCTGGACTCTGGAAGGTTCCAGTATTCTTCTCGTTCCTACGTTTATCAGTCATCCTTAGGAACGAGTTGCATCATGAATGCTCTGGATGACCAATTTCCTGACCAACCTCCGGGGCGGTACAACCGGTACAACCGGATATCGCTTAACTTGGCAGCGCTTCGCGAAAGTTCGGAGGGTCTACCTTACAAACCAGCTTGCCTATCATCATACGGATCCCGTTGCTGATCTCACGGATTCCTGTCTATAAATTGCGCCAGCATGCAAATGAGCAGTCCAGTATCACACAAAGCTTCTCTACCCACCACCGCCCGTCCTAACCAACACCAGCCATGACCTTTACACCCACGCTCTTCAAGCCCATCAAGGTTGGCCCGATAACGCTTCAGCACCGTGCCGTTCTTGCTCCTTTAACCCGCTTCCGAGCGTATGCCTCCCATGTCCCCGGGCCTCAGCAAGCATCCTACTATTCTCAGCGCGGTTCCACACCAGGGACCTTGCTCATCACGGAAGCTACCTTCATCTCCCATGATGCAGGAGGATACGGCCATGTCCCAGGCATCTACACCGACGCACAAATCGAAGGTTGGAAAAAGGTACGTGCTTTTCTTCCAACGATGCCGGTCATCCCAAGCCCGTCTCACGGTGTACTTGTGATCGCGTCAGGTAACGGACGCCGTCCACGCAAAGGGATCGTACATCTTCCTCCAACTGTGGGCACTTGGTCGTACCGCCGATATAGATGTCCTCGAGGCACAGGATCCGCCTTCACCATACGTCTCTGCATCGTCGGTCATGTTGACCGGCCGGTCGAAGCCACCTCGTCCGTTGACCGAGGACGAGATCAAAGATTATATCGTTGCATATGCAAAAGCAGCAAGCAACGCCGTACACGGTGCCGGATTCGATGGGGTGGAGATACACGGTGCAAACGGCTACTTGTTGGACCAGTTCCTTCAAACAGTGTCCAACAAGCGCACGGATAGATGGGGTGGAGACGAAGAAGGTCGCACGAGATTCACCAGGGAGGTCGTCGACGCCGTAGTGGATGTTGTCGGCGAAGACCGAGTTGGCATCCGTATCAGTCCCTGGAGCGCTTTCCAAGGTAAGGTCCTTGCGCTGATCTGCACGCCGTCGTGCTCACTTTCGTGGTTTCCAGACATGAAGATGCCGGACCCCCGACCAACCTTTGCATACCTCGCTACCGCTCTACGTGATAAGCACCCAAAGTTGGCGTATCTCCACGCGACTGAGCCTCGCGTGGCTGGGAACTCGGACACAGCCCCGGGCCCAGATGAGAACAACGACTTTTTGCGACAGATATGGAATGGGGGTGAAGGTGGTGAAGAGAGGATATTCATAGCAGCCGGTGGATATACCCCCGAGACAGCATTGCACACCGCGGAGGACAAGGGAGGGCTTATCGCGTTCGGGCGGTTGTATATACCAAACGTGAGGGTTCACACTTTTCTACCTCTGTGCTCATCCGTTGACTTGATTATCAGCCTGATCTCCCGGTGCGGCTACGGAAGAGCTTACCCCTTACGCGTGGGGACCGATCAACGTACTACCAGCCGGGAAACCTGACACCGTCCGGATACAACGATTGGCCGTTCGCGGGCGGCGATGTTGAAGGGATGGATGGAAAGCTCTGAGGCAATACCCCTTTAGACGAGACGAGGAATAGATTACATTGTCAAGCATATTTGTAGGTGGCAGGAAATATACCTTTAGACGTTGTTTAACAGACCCACGAGTTAGAACGTGAAGGATACTGATCTTATAGAGATCGTTCACTTTGACTAGAGATCTGAGCGCGTCTCCCTCACGCAGAGAGACGGGCTGATGTACAGGATCAAGTATCAAGAATTTGGTCAGTGATGTAAATGAATAGTTGGTCAAGAATGCTGGCCTCCATCAGCACGGGCGCGATCGTGATCCTGAGCCTGAGGGAGTCCGGTGAGTTTCCAACGTCGAGCCGCGTTGGCGACATATTTCCTATCCCTAAGGGTCAAGCGCTTCGAGAAAGGAACTGAATAGATACTCAAGTTTGATGGATGCTGATATAGCGTTGAAACGACCTTCAGCCACACAACTCTATAAGCTACAAGACTTGTGGCATTAAACATGTCAAAGCCACAAGCGACTCTAGAGTTGCATGTCAAACGATTCTCAACCGGACATCTGGATTCCATCAAACAAGGAAAGATGGCCGGTATCGAGGTGAGATCGAGCGCTACGCACCGCTCGGGAAACGATCTTGTGCCTTGATTGTGTCTGTGTCTGCAGTACATCACAAGAAACCATATCTCACGAAATGGGTGTATACGTTGATTAGCTGGATACATACCCAAGGAATAATCGATCCGGCCCGTATGGCGAAGGTGGCGTCGCTGACACTTCTCGGATCTCGGAGCATAAACCGACTGACACCAGTATCGGAGCGCCGCCATCGCGTAGCCTGGAGAGTAGACAACACGCGAAGCAACTCGCCGATCTTCCTTTAGGAGTTTCGTTCAGACAACTCACTGTGCTCTGTCAGATGGAAACCCAGCTATGCATCAGGTCGGCTCCCGGCTCATTACTCGATGATGGCTGTGAAGTATATGGGCGAGCGCAAAGACTCACGCTCGTAGTTTCGTGCACTCGGCCGGAATACGGCATCTTGGCTCGACAAACAGCTCGTTTCATAGCATTTTCGTGCCAAAGAAAGGGCAGACGAGGAGCCGCATTCGCGGAGGAGACCTGCTAGGTCTTGTAGAATCAGGCCCCAGGGTGCGATATTCAGAAAGATTGATTGGACTAATAATACGTTGTACGAGGGTCTCGTACTACGCAGGGTGACACGGTCAAAGACCTACCTAACAATCTCGCGCCGAGACAGCGAGTGTGTGCTTTTTGAATCGAGACTGCGACCACCTCCGAAAGTGTCGGTGACCGACTGAGTCACGGAGTGCAATGTTCTAAACATGGGTTCCTCCGAGTCTGACAAGTCAGCGCATCACCGCTACCTGCTCAAGCAAGCAGCGCTGTGCGTGCCGAGTCAGGCACGCTCCAGCATCGAAGCGTTCAATGACCAAAGTCGGCTGCTTCCCGACAAGTCGAGAGCATTCTTGGCAATAACCGGAGATGCAGCGACAGTGCACAGCGCGAACAAGGCGGTGTTGAAATAAGCTGTAGGAGGGTTGCTCGCACCACAGCAGTGCCTGTCCGTTCGATCCAAGAGAGTGCTATCTGAACCAAGCCATTTGGTCTCGAGGGGCTGTTTTTCTGGCGTCCATGCTGTCCTCGAGCGTGGAAAGCCATCGGAGGTATGCCGGCGCACGTTCGTGAGGTTGGCCTTTGAACGTGCGAGTGTCCCTTCCAGGGAACCGCAAGGCCGGCGTTCCAGCCTGGTCCTGTCCGCTGGACAGCTGTCACGTTCGTCCGGTTTTCTGTCGCGCTCAATTGGATATCATTGTTGGCTGAATTCGATTGCTTCGAATGGAGAAGTCGCTGGTCGGGAAATCGTTCGTTATCGATATCTCTGACCTGGTAGCCGAAATCGTTTCACAGGGCTAGAAACGTGCCAAATTACTATATCGTTAATGGCAGCCCGTAAGTAGTGGGTTCGGTTCCTGTGTTCTTAAAACGCAACACGACTTTTTTGCCAGCTTATCACGTCGCCGCCATTTCCTCCCCCCGCGATGATCACCCTCCTCTCCAACCTGTCGCGACTGCCGACCTCGACAGCCTTCTGGTTTTCCTTCGCTCTTTTGGCCGTCACTTACCTCCTGCTTGCTCCGCGCTGCACGAGCATCAAGCAACGATCATGGTTACTCACGTTGCTCAGTAGCGCCGTCATGACCCTCTTCAGTCTCCCGTTGGTTGCGCAATACGTATCTGCCGGAGGGCAACTGAAGCACCTCACCATTCCTCCCGTTGTTGCCGACAGTGTCAGCAGGTTCTTCCAGGCCTACCTCATCGTGTTGGTTCGATCAATGTTTTGTCTGCTCCAGTGTGACCAATCTACCCTAGTGACTTGACGATGGGAATGCTGTTCTATACCAGCAAAGTCAACCTCCTTACTGGCTGGATACACCATTCGGTCTACGTTTTCATTGTCGAATATACCATTCAAGGACACTGGAGTCATATTTTCTGTCTGTGCGCTGTCATGGAGGTGGGAATGTAGCATACGAGGCGTTCTACGACCGGTTTTCTGACAGTCTGCGAGCCCAGATTCCGACGTTCATCCTTGCTCTAGGAAGCATCATGCCACGTCTTCGTTCGGACGTCTTCTTTGCTCTTTGCTTCTTCACGACGCGCATTGCCTTCCACATCATTCTTTTTGCCTCCCTCGCTATCCAGCGACACGACGTCACCAACGGATCATTCGGCCCAGCGATCATCATGGCCTGCATATTCCCCCTCCACGCCTTTTGGTTCTCAGGATGTCTCAAGGGTTTCCTGAAGCAAGCAAAGACCGTGGAGAAATCCGTTCCTCTCACGAAGCCCCATGTCAATACCACCTCATTGACAGGTACGTCCTTTTCGCATGGATTCCCAGGTGGCGATGTGATCGTCGTGCTCATAGAACGTCCGATCACGCCGAGTATATCCGGACGCGTCTCACTCTATGCCTCCCGTGCCTCCCTGGCACGACGTCGTACCGCCCTTCGTATGGCGATGAGAGCACGGTGGGACCAACTCGGGTTCTGGAAAGCTGGTGGTCGATTGAACGAAATGCAGCGTCGAGTCCGGGCGGCCCTTCCAGGTAGAGACCGTGTCTACCAGTACGTTGGGTTGGAGGGACGTCGGTATAGTGTGTCATCCATACTCTCGGAGCAAGGTCCAGAGTGCGCCAGAGAGGATGCAACGTCGTCTCCTGTCTCATAACCCTTTCTCTCACAACTGCCGTTTGTCTTTCGACGACCGCGCCAGTTGACGATCCATGCAGTTTTCCATAACCCTTTTTTTTCCACGATCACGAGAGTCCTAGAGGCTAGTGTATACCCCGCCCTACCCGGTTTTTTTTCCCAGCTATGGCCAACCACATCTATTTTATCTGATATGCGTATTTCTGGCATGTGAGTAGTGGGAGAGAGAGGACATTCTCTCGGTTGTACTGTAGCAATTAATGGAACGTGCTCGAGAAGGGCTTGGGGGGTTGTGTCAGACTACCCCACCGTGATTTCACGAACCCCAGCAATTTGGCTGTAGATATCCATATCCGAACCTATAGGATGCTGTCGATAAGTATGTAGTATATGCCTTTAATACCTGAACCGTTAACGTTTTGACTCTTACGTTCCTTTCCGCGGTCAGACAACAATTGATACGTATGATCGTAATGCATACGAATTTTTCATGACGCATGTCGCTCAGTGTACTTGTTTTTTTTTTTTTCAGAATATTTAATATGCCAATACACGTTATGATATTTCCATAAACGATTGTGGAAACGTATGGCCCGTTTTATTTCCGTTCATGATCAGGAATGACCTTGGAGCATTGCAGAAACACGCGTGCATTGTGGAACGAGCGACAGAGGTTTATTGCGGCCGCTGCCCGTGTTGGGCTGTACCTCCTCGTATCGCCGAGGAGGATTCGTGCACAGTAGCAAGTAACCAACTAGCATCATGTCAAATGAAGACGAAAAGTCGCTCGGAATCGTGCGGTCTCCCACTCACGGTCGAAATCGTGATGGGCCGGCGAAGAACCCCCCATTTGCAGCGTTGATACCGCCAGGCTTACACGACCACTTGTCTTCTGATCTCGAGGCCTGCGTTACGTCTGATTTGGGTAGACTATGGCAGCTTGAAAGCTTGAAGGCTACCCCGCAAGTCGCACGCCACCCACTATTAATGATCGAATCGAAAAAGACTCGTATTCGAGCCGGGCAACGAGGTAGAAATCCCAATAATTTTGATGGTGCCCCAGCTATTACTGCACAGCCGGTAAAGGTCGAGTAGTAATCACCAGACCAATCGGGGAACAAAGAGGCGAAACACAGCAACACATTGCAGTGTTTTTCCTATATTATGCTTCTCCAGCGCTGACACCACCAAGGAACGAACATGTCTTGGAGCGAGTGCATACTGCCAAGTCAGGGGCCGTATAGCCATGGTAGCCTTGAATCCATCTCAACATGGGGTTAGTTAAGCGTTCGGTGTTTTGAAAAACGGAAACGTGTTTGACGCATGAAATCACCAATTGCTTGTCCCCTATCATGCATAATCTACAAACGACTGCAGCTTCTTGGCAGTTCTGGGTGGGAACTTGAATGCAACAAGCTTGTCTCCAAATGTCCGCGCAATATCGGCAACGCCCGACTTCAACGCTAAGCGCGCGGAACGAACGCTAAGCCATCTGCTATGCGGGACGGCGCAAGGCAAAAAGAACGTACCATCGGCAACGATACCGATCGCTTCCGTCGCTTTCGCCACCTCGACCCTGGTACGTTCCTTCTCCCCAAGAACTTTGAAGTCCCCTTGGATGATTTCATCAGGCGTTGGAGGTACATAGAGCTTGGTCACTTCGACATGATATTCCTCCAGAGCGGTTAAAAATGACAAGAAGGCTTCGAGGATGCGTGGAATATCTCGTTGGACTACGCCATAGCGGTCCTCGGTCAGCGAAGCGCAGACAAGGCCAGCGAGGACTGTAGTTTGCATAAGCAATCCGATCGTGCAGTATGTTGCTTGATAGGCTCACCGTCGACGATGAGCGCGTCGAGATCTCGGTTCGGAAGACACTTTTCAGTGACTTTGTTCGTGCGATCCCTGCTCCACCACGCATCCCATTGCGCAACCACTTCCCGACACCACGACGGCGAGTACTTGACAACCAAACTCTGACATCGCGCTTTCAAACGTGAGGCGTATGCGCCAATCAAACCTGGTCGGGAAGTTGCAGCAGCAGCTGCCGTCGTCGTCGATGGAGGTGCAGCGGCAACGGGTGCTGAGGATGCCGAGCGGAAGAGTTCTGGAATCGGTGCCTCCATGACTCGCGTGCCCACCTCGGAAGCGACTGCGTCGGCAGCCTTGGAAAGGTCGGAATCGGACGCAAACGTATCCAGCACCTTTGAAATAGGAGACTGCTGTGGCGTTTTATAAATCGGCTTTCGTAGCAGTGGTGTCGAAGGTGGCTGAGCGGTTGTTTTCGAAAGGGCGACGGGTGCGGGCAAGTTGGCAGGCGCGGGTGCACCTCTACGAAGGAACGTCTGATAGTCGTGGCCTAGACGTAAAAGTGATTCGCGCGCCAAAACACTCCATAGACTGGGGCTAAATTTTTGATCAGAGAATAACGCTGTTCGACGGGAGGCACTTGCGGCGCGGGTATCCGACGCAACGTCACGCAACTCGGCATAGGCAAAGCTGAGGTACACTGGATTGGTTGACGTGATGCCCGAGACGAGCGTTACGTTGGGATCTGCGGTGGTGGAGGCAACATTGATGGGCTAGCGCGACCTTTAACGCATGAAAAAAAAAAGAGAATAGGGGCATACCTGGGGAATGTAAACGTCAAACAGTGATTCTGCGAATTCCCAATTGGCGAGCATAGACACTCCGAGGGTGAACGCGTGCGACTCGAGGGAGAAGTGTCGCAACGGCAAGAGCAAGGTCCAAGGGCCTCTGACAAAGTGACCGACAAACGGCTTGAGAAGGGATCGGACAAGGGGTACTCTGAGGAGCAACGGCAAGAGGGTCAAGCGCACCAAGCCGAACGCAAGATTGAAAACGGCAAATGATGAAAACGTGAAAAGCGTGCAGGTGAGCAGAAGCATGGCGAGATTTCTCGGAACAAAAGGCTGCGCATCTCGTGTCATGAGATGTGAACAACGATTTAGACAAAGAAGACCCACTGCATTCGAGGATGGTAGTACTTTCGCCCAGCGGAAGACGAGGCGCTCGAGCATGACGTTCCGAAGTGCAAAACTGATCGACAACCATACTTGCGCCAACACGAGGAAGATGAGTCGACCGTTGAGATGATAGGGATATTTCCTGTGCAACGGAATTACAGGCCATGATGTTTGAACGTTGCGGTGTCACGCACCTCGACTTTATAAAGATGCTCAGGTGCATGTTGTCACTCCTAGACCATGTACGAATGAATTCGAGCGATAAAAGTAAGAGTGAGGACATGATGTAGACTGCGATCCATCGACGCGTCGTTGGCTTCGCAAGCGCAGCTGCCACCGTTTTCGACGGAGAGGAGGCAGGCTCGGGGGTAGCTAAACAAGGAGGTTAGCAGACGCAGTCAACGATGTCGATGACATGCGCACGCGTCAAATAGACCTTTCGAACCACTATGATGGGTAGGACGCCAGCGAGCCACGTTAGAGAAGCATTGACCCATGTGCTGGGTCGGAACAGTCGTAAAAGAAAGCTGGCATCATCTCCGCCAGCCAGAAATACAGTGGAGGCAAGGGAAAAGGCGGCAGAGTAGGCGAATATATTGTAGAGGAGTCGATGGCTCAATACGGATTTCGCCAAAGGCTCGAATGCTTGTGTTGCGGGCGGAACGCTGGTCGAGGGGCGTGGCGCGAACGTGGTGCTGGTAGTCGTCTTTGTCGACCTATTCATGGTGGTGGACGTGGACTGAGTGTAGTCAAAGGTTGCGCTCTAAAAGCATTTCGCTCGACTCGGGAAATGCCGATTCGTCTTGAGCTGCGACGTCTTTGTTGCTTTGCCTTTATCAGCTCGACAGCTCGACCTCGAGCACAGCCGCTCGTAGCCATGTCCAACGCTGAATTCGATGAAGACTCTCGCCGCCTCTATGTTCCTTGTCCAAACCTCGCCTCTCAATTCAGCGAAGCGCAGCTCATCATGACATGCAATGATACCTGTGGTCAATTCTATGCTAGGTGCTGTTTTCACAAGAGGGATGTATGTCACCACCATCGAATCGTATACACGGATGGTGCCTGCACGAACAACGGGAGGTCCGGTGCGGTGGCAGGCATCGGAATTGCATTTGGGACGCATCAGGGTGACCCAGAGGATGAATGTACTCACCAGTTTTCCATCCCAGTGGACGACAGGCTCGATCCTGGAGGCAAGAGGACAAGCCAGCGCGCCGAGCTCCTCGCTGCGTTGGAAGGTCTGAAGAAGATTTGTGATGGCAACGAAGAGTGGTTTTCAGACAGGTCTGAAAGACAGGAACACGGCGACGAAGATCCTTTGCCAGTAGTCATTATTACCACAGACTCCGAATATGTCGTCAAGGGAATGACGGAGTGGCTACCCAACTGGAAGGTTAGTACTCGTCATGATGATGCGCAGTGGCTGACACGCTGATTGACTTGCATCCTTTTCTCTCACAAGAGAAACAACCTGCGGAAGTCAAACGGCGAAAGGCCCTCGAATCTTGATCTATTCCTCAAGTTGGATGCAGAGGTCGAGAGACGAGAGCGCAGACATGATTGTGACGTCAACTTCTGGCACATCGACAGAGCATATAACACCCTTGCGGACCAGTTGGCTAAGCGTGGTGCCCGCGCCGCCGCTCGTGGTGTAAATGAAGAGCCCGGGGAAGTCGACTGTGCAATGAGTGCCTGGGAATTGTCGGACTGAAGAGGCTCGCTGATGGTCATTTGGACGGATTTTTTCTAAATCGTGCAATACAGTGACTCGAGGTGGGTCCGGTCGTGGCTGCATTGCTTCTTTGATAGTTCTTTGCGTGTTCACTCAAAGGCGACGTCGTTCCTTGTCCACTCGTTCAAGGCCCAGTCACCAGGTCCGATGTCCGGCCAGTGCAAAGACGTCGGCCGCCTCTTCGAATGCTGCCTCGCTTCGCAATTCAACACCGCACAACTTATCGTGACATGCAATGCCATCTGTCGTGGCCGCTTCTTTGCCAGATGCTGTCGGCACCAAGATGGGATACGGGTCTGTCATCATTACCGAGTCGTATACACGGATGGCGCCTGCACAAATAACGGGACATTGGGCGCCGTGTCAGGCATTGGGATCGCATTCGGGTTAGAAGGTCAAGAACGCTACCAATTTTCCATTCCGGTGGACGACAACCTCGATCCCGGGGGCAAACGAACAAGTCAACGAGCTGAACTCCTCGCCGCGCTGGAAGGTCTGAAGAAGATCGGTGATTACGACGAGGGTTATTTTGCGCGCAAGTCGAGAACACGGAACGAGGGCTCGGACAAGCCAACAATCGTCGTCACTACCGACTCTGAATACGTCGTCAAGGGGATGACGGAGTGGCTCCCCATCTGGAAGGTCATTAAAACATTTGTCGTCTGTTCTATTCGTTTTATGTCTCTTCACCTATAGGCCAATGATATGCGCAAGCCAAATGGTCAACGGCCCTCGAATCTTGACCTGTTCCTCAAGTTAGACGCAGAGGTGGTGAAACGCGAACGTGAACATGCTTGCAGGATCATGTTCTGGTACATCGAAAGAGGATACAACACCATCGCAGATGGACTTGCCAAACGTGGTGCATGCGCCCCCAAAAGCACCGGAGACAGGCCTTGCCTTGAATATGCACTCACGGTGTTATGAACGTAAAGATGTCACCCAAGTGTTCATGACGCGCTGTTGGTTTCCCTACGCAGCTCGAATCCGCATTTATCTTTTGACCGACTACGCCAACACAGTTACCTCGGTTTGCTCGCTCAAAGTGTGCATAGGAGCGCTGATCTCACCACTGCGCTTGTTCATTACGTCGCCAATCGAGTCAGCTCTCCACCCAGACTTCCGGACAGTTCTTTTCCCGTACGATGTTTTATTCCTGCTTCCCTATTGAAAGCTCCAAATGCATTCATGACTTGCCCAATTCTTGCACCAACATGATGATCGTCTTACTAGTAAGGTATCCTTGGTGTCAAATGTTGATATCCGTGAATTGCCAGAGAGTGAAATACTACAAATCGCTTTCGAAAGAAGAGGCTGAACAGACACATACTCGTACGGACGGCCTGCACGCTGTCAAACCAAGAAGAAATATCGGATGGGGGAACTGGAAGAGCTGTCGTCGACAAAATGCGGCAAGTTTGCACACTTATCATCCTTACTCAAACCCATCTCACAGAGAATCCACAACCATTCTTCCCAGGGCTTCCCAGACACGTTCCGTAGCGCCATTGCTCACCACAGAGTCTGCGAATGCGGTTGGTGCAGTAATCTCTCTCGCTATCGTCCGTGCCGGCGAGTCGCCAAAATTGCCCCGAGTAGATGCGGTGGTACTCGTAGAAGGTGCCCTGGAACGTGGTGTGAGGAAGCTGCGAAGCGCCGATGGAAGTGTGTGAAGGCCGCCCATCGCGGGATTCCTGGTAACGGCCTTTGTGTCTTCGTTCTCTTTGTCGCACCCACTCGAGTGTTCCGTACCAATCTGGATGTCCGGTTCTTGTTGACATGCAGCGTCCGTCGGCGAGGTAGACATCGATCGATGGAATTCATAAACCCCTTCCGCAACCTTGGCAGCCTTGGACTTGCGCCGGGCGAAGCGGTATCGTGGCCGGTCTATTGTCACGAAGGTCAAGTCTGTGGCACGTGGATGCCTTTCTGACTGCGATCGTCCCAACGAGGCTTTCGTCTTTGCCGACTTGCTGGATTTCAGGAGTCGCTGAGAATGCGAACGAAGAATGCGTGGTGCAGACCAAACCGACGAATCGGGCTTCTGATGGGATGGTGTAGACGTAAACGGCAGGCGAATGGTGAACTCTCTTGGTACGCCCGAGTCCCTCTCACCATCGGATCCTCCCATCATTGTCGAGTTGTCCCCTAGCGAACGCCGAGAAGAGAAGGTCTTGGAGCGTAAAATGGACGATTTCAAGTCCCTTGTGCCCAAGCCCAAGGTGGTCTTCTTGCCTGTATCAATTGAAGACGCTCGTTTCAGAGCAATTTCCTGGATCCGAGCGCTCCTCCTGCGCTCCAAGGGCGCCTGCACATCTTCCTTTGATGTCCTCACACCGTCGTCTGGGTTTATCGCGGTTGTGACTGCCCTTTCGTCGGATTCGGGGAGGTTATCCGACGACGCATCGTCTTCTCCGGTTAACAAAGGAGATGCAGAGAGATCCATGTTCTCTACGAGCCGAGATTCCCTGCCCTCCTGGACAATCTCGGATCCTTCCTCAGAATGCGGAGTGACTCTCCCTAACGACACCCGCTGTCTCTTGGATGGACGTATTTCGTTGTCCTCGGAGTCGTCCTCTTTCGATTCACACCCTTCATTCTCCTCTTGTAGGATGGCGAGGTGAGACAACGCGCCGTTTCGCCCGCGCGAGTACGCGCCATAGTTGGTCCGACTCGCGAGAGGACTGGATCCCATGAGACCGTCCTCGATCATGATCCTCAAGCTGTCGGTCTGGTCTTCAGCGATGTCCACGTCCATCTCCCAAGGGGTCTTCTCATACGGCCTCCACTCCGCATCACGCGTCCGCACTGCCTTGGGTGCAGGCGGCACTCCGGTGCGTGTGCCCAAGCCCAAGCCTGACCTGGAGACGCGGTTCTTGCCCACGACGGCCCGGATCCCGACCAATTCCTCGATGCGCTTCTTCATCTCCGTCTCGCTCATTCTCGACAGTCCGTCGTCGTCGTCGCCATCGCATTCTCCAGTATGGTCTCGGTCATCGTTCTGCCAAAAATCCTCCTCCGGGCCGATCCGCATCCGACGAGGTAGCCGCCCGTTGAGCGCACGCACAACGCTCTCGAGCTGCGCGCGGGACATCGTCATGAGATCCTCGTGGCAGCAAAACGGAACAGAGGGCAGCGCCGTGAGGACAATGCTATCGGTGGAGAGCGAGTATGTCTGGAGAACGACGGCGGGTAGCGACGGGGTACTGGGCGTCGATGGGGTTGAAGACAACGACGACGTTCGACCGCGGGTGCGCTTGTTGCCGCGGCTGACCGTCGTGGGTGTGCGAAGGCGCGTTGGTGTTCTGAAGAGACCTGAAAGCACTTGCATCGGAGTTGTCCGCTGGGGCGTAGCCGATTTGCTGATGGTATTCTCGGTCGACATACCCGAGCGACTTGGAAAACGATGTCAAAGCCACTTTGTAACGATCGCGAGGAAAACTCGGAAGTGTGCATGGATTGTGTATACACGCTTTAAATACGCACCGTGCAGGAGCGGCTGACACCCGACCTTTGCTTACCTGTCAGCCTCCTCCCATCGATCGAGTCAGCCCACACATTGGAACGGGTGTCGGCGGAAAGTCAGGTCTACTCTTTGTGACTATCGTTCAAATAACCGGCGACGGATTCTAAAAGGAGGGGAATAAATTAATCCAAGCATGCAAGGCATACACTCACACAGATATCTACTCCGATGGCCGCCGCACTGAGAGATCACAGACAACTCAAACACGCGTTCATCCACACATCGACAGGGATGGAAAGCAACCCGATGACCAATTCAATTCGTGTCCTAGTCTCATATGGCGTCGTCGACATGGCCACGAATCTCCACGCGAGGACCTGCTTCGACGTTTGGATATGATCATGGATGAATAGTGTGGTAGACCATCGGAAGAAGTCATAGTACAGTTTGCTGTTTGTTTACCACTGTCTTCTGATCTCAAGTCTTAGGTCTGGGTTTTCGGGCTGGAACGATTAAGTGGGGACATGGAGCGAAGACTACAGACGAGCGAGCAAAAAACAAGGGAGCGGGTAGGTGGGAAAAGCACATACGCGAAACCTTGGCGACTCATCGATCGAGGATGCAGGAAAGTGGTAAACACCGTAATCGGGCGGACTGGCCTATTAGCATATTAGGAACCGACCAACCTGAAACTTTGATCCGGGGGGTCCCAGGCATATTTGATGAGGTAAAACACACGACTCGCGAACTTGAACGTGTGGCGTGCCAGTGGGTAAGTACCGATTATCACGCGTCTCACGATAGTGCTCAGGTGAGCTGCACCCAATACCGCCACGAAGGAAATCTCGTTTCCTGCGACATTCATGCAAAGCATACGGTATCATACTTCCAACACATCTAACATCAACCTAAACTGAAAGCATGGTCGAAGAGGGAACAACTACAGCCCATAGCGCACCCGATCGGACATCTCCTTCCCAGAAATCGTGTACAAGCGATGACCGAAGGCCGAGAATCAGTTGACACCCAAGTACCACCTCCACCATCACTAGATAGCCCTCTGATACCAGCACCGATTGAGCCTGGCGCAAGTTCATCAAGTGCATGTTGTTGAGAAGAACGTATGAACGGAATACATACCCCGGAAGATTGTTCGAAGACGAGGCTGACGATGCATGTCAGTAAGATGCTGTCATAAAGAAATGCAAGGACATGTCACATCTCTGTCGAGGGTATGAAGGATGAAGGTGCATACCAGAAAAAGTAGCCCGTGTTACCCTTGACGAGGGCGTCTGCGATATACAACCCATTCATCCTGTTTGCGCGGTATCCCGACATCCAGTAACTAACGCCATACCATAAGGCGAGTAGACATAGGATACCATCGTACACAATAACGGGCAACCAAGAGACATATGAATAAAACGATGGGGCGCCTTCATTGGCGCAGACATATAAGCCCGTCGTGATCTGGTTGGTGACTGTATTTCCAAGCAAGTTGGCGATGACATCATAAGCGTGGATGGGTGGGTAAAGGGTTGGCGTGTACGTACTTTGTGAATTTACGACGACAAAGCCCACGATGATCAACATGGCCGCAATTTCACACACGTAACCGGAAATCATGAGTGCAAGGATCCTCCTTGATTGCTGGTACAAGGCATATAATCGAACTTGAAGGATCACTCGAAGGATGTCAGCGATGAACGAAATGAACAAAGGACGTCGGACACACGCTGAATCATGAGCAACAACACAACACTAAGACATGATTGGATAAAGTAGTAAACTTTGCCTTGGAAAAAAAGTGAGGGACAGAAGGGAATGCACGATCGACGTTCGCTCACAGCTGTGCAGGGTTATTCATTCATGAGTTTGTCTCGGATGCCGACAAAATAGGAACGCACAACTGTCATGTAGTCAGCATGGAAAATGCACACGGATGTCCAATGACTCGCATACATTCGGAGTTTGAACTCCTCGAAGGAAAGCTGTAAAAAGCTCAGCGAGCGTCATCTATGGTAGATAAACATCCCCACTGATGAGAGTCAGGCTAAATTCATCGCATTGAGTGGGATCACGGAACAGAAGATGTTCACAAACGCACATGGAGAATGCATCACCGATGTAGCGGATCTGGAGCATACCGGTAGATTCCTTCAAAGGATATGAGTACAAGACAGATCGACATACCAGTATATAATTGATACTTCCTAGGGAGAATGGGTGATTCTACCAGAAACGAAGTTGTCTTGACATGAAGAAGAATACTCAAATGCTTACCCAGACATGATCGACCTAATTGATCAGACCATCAGTTCATACGAGTCACCAACCGAGTACGAATCCCTACCTCTCGGTCGAACGTTATAGCTGCGTAGACGATCAACGACAACATCGAGATCAGAGCATATAGTACTTGCCATGACCGTACAAAACAACGACAGAACCGGCCACTGTGAAGCGATCCTCGTGACTGACATGCGGCGTATGGAGAAAAGAGAACCGACTTTGACAAATCTGGTTGAGGTGGACAACGTTTGCAATCTGGACATATTCAACCACCTCCATCCTGGAATATGAGATCGGACACTTGAACGCGAGGCTTCTCGGGCGTCAACCACGTGGTGTCAGAGATAGCTGCCTGTGTGCGGCTCGAGTTGCACTTACTTATGGCCTGGAAGCAACTTGTCGATGGAATGAATGCCGCGGGCTAGTCAGCGGAATGTACCTGTGCCAGTGGCTATGACACAAGCCGCATCATCTTTTTTGTTTGCTCCGCGCGTGCCCCGCTACCTAACAGAGTCGCCGGATGACTCAAAGGGGAGAGGATATCAGTCCATTTCAAGTTAGCAATGAGTCGTGCTGTAAGACACCCTTCGAGGTTGCTCCCATGAGAGGGCCCGCTCAGTCAGTCGCGAAAGAGATCGCCGTGCGTGCAAAGGTCCGTAGTACGTGTTCCGAAGAGACCTGAAAGTGCTTGCATGCCGAGTCAATGGGCGTGATGCGCCGGGGCATGCCGGCCGCCGCATCAGCGTTCGAGCTCGATGGTAGCCGGTGGTAACCGGAAACCGATGGCATGGTACTCCTGAATGAATGACTTGGAAAAGAAAAAAAAAGTCAAGAATCACTATGTTATCGATCGGGAGAAAAGGCTCAGAACTGCCACCGCTGCCACGAGAGTAGTTTGACGCTCCTTCGAGTCAAACCTGTCAGTCGGCTTCGTGGCGCCAGATCATCGATCGAGTCAGCCTCAGGCTGCACATTTCAAACGGGTGACACACCCATGCGAGACACACACACACACACTGGCATCAGTAAGTACATCCACAACGATCGACCTCCATTCAGACGGGGAACGAACGTCACTCATGATCAAATCGCCTTCCGAGCCAACACCACGGCCACCGGCCACTCCACCTCCACTTCGTCCGGCAGCCCACCAGTTCCAGCTTGGCCAGCACCCTCTCTCAACGCCTTCCAAAACCGCACTTCGAGCGGCCCGTCCGGATGCGCCGCATCGTCCGGATTCCGTTCCTTGAACGTATGCAAGGCGCTCCACGTACGGAAATACCCGAGGAGGTCCTCCCAGGACATGACCTTTCGCAACATGATCGGGCGTGCTGACGGGAGCTTAGGATAGTATGCGCCTAAAACAAGATATGTAGTAGGGTGAAAGATGCAAACGCCGCTCAGTTCATGGATGGCGACAACAGACAAGAGGGAAGGAAGAAGAAGAGAAAGCGAGGATTCACCGGTGAAATACGCTCTGTCGAGGGGTTCGAATGTACCGGGGACGACGTCGCTCCCTTCAGGGATACCGACTAGATGGTTGACGAGGACCGTCCGTCCGGGTTGTTGCCAATACGGACCGAGGGAGCCGCTGGGATCCGTACCCTGGTCGTATGCGACGATGAGCGGCGTCAGTGCAGGGTATTGGGGTAAGCGGAATTCGCTGTAGATCTGCGACGTAATCGAAAAAATTCCGGGGGTCAGTGCTTGGAATCGTACAGAGAACGACGGCGGCGGAGGCTAACCCAGAAGGCGGCCGTTGCACCCTTGCGCATGACGCGCGCGAGCTCGGGCCACATCGTCGACCAATTGAACCAGTGACCAGCTTGAGCTGGAAGACCAAGCCAAAAAGTCAAAGCGCAAAGAAAAAAAAAATGCACATCAATTCAGCTGGGGGGGGGGAATGTGAAGAGGAAGGGAAAACGTGCCTGCAATGACCAGGTCCGTGCTGTCGTTCGGCAAGAAATCTAATTTCTCGGCCGAACCTTGTACAAAGTCGATGACAGGTCCTCGTTGGTCGCCGTCTCGTCCATCCTCGAGTATCTCGCGTGCAGAATAGATCATGTTCTCGCTCGGGTCGACCCCGGTGACGTATTTGAACGGTTTCAGCTCGACGGTGGCCTGACCTACAGACCATCGTGGTCAAAGGTGAGCGTCAGTTCCCTTTCTCCTCTCACCTGTCCCACAACCAAGGTCGACAGCCCGCTCAAACTTGGCACCCAGAGACCGTTTATGGAAGTCGAATATGAAGTCATACAACGCCTGCGGGTAGGTAGGTCGAGAGGCGGCATATACGACTGTGTTGAAGTTGGTCTTTCCAAAGGTCGCCATTGAAGAGCAAACAAACGGAGCAGGGGGTCGAGTGTGAAAAGCATTGCCTTTCTTTTTAGCGGATCCGGTCGCAAGTAGAATGGGGTACAGGGAGAACTCGAACGGAGGCCGTCCCGGATCCCCGTAAAGAATAAAAATAAAGGAGCCTGGTCAGGTGAGTGGGCCCGTCTCGTCGGTGAATATAACCGATACCTCCGACAACAGGGATCACAAATTGCGATCTGCCCAGAAGAGACGACTCGCTTTGGTAGCCTTGAAAAACGCTCTGAATCGTCGTCACTGAACTCTTCAATGCTATCGTGACATCGCAGAAGGACACGCTGTGTGATTCACTCCAGACATGACATGGCACAAGGCAAGGTGAATCCAAAAAGGGTCACCTACAACACCAAATGTCTATGCCTTCTTCACGAGTATCAACGCCAACGGCCATTCGACTTCGACCTCCTCCTCCGCTCGTACCGCCACCCCGTCCTGCGCCGACGCGCCGCTCATCAGCGACTTCCAAAACCGCATGCCAATGTCGCCTTCAGGTCGCATCTTGTCCTCGGGGTGCTGTTCGAGAAAGGTATGCAATGCGCTGGCGGTACGGAAATACCCGTACAGGTCGTGCCACGTCATCCGCTTTCGCATGAGGATGGGTTGGGGCGAGGGCAAGTCGGGGTGGTACGCGCCTGCAAAAATAAAAATTATGTATATGGATTAGATAGCCGACTAGAGACAGACACGGGAACGCAAGACGCACCTGTGAAATAAGTGCGCGTGAAATCCTTGAATACACCTGGGACGGCATCGTGGGGGTCGGGAATAGCGACGAGGTGGCCGTCGAGGATCGATCGTCCAGGCTGCTGCCAATAGGGGCCGACGGACGTCAACGGATCGATGCCTTGGAAAAAGTGGGATAGCTGGGGCGTCAAGGTGGGGTATTTGGCAAGTCGGAGTTCCGAGTAATTCTGGTTCCCCAAGTCAGGATCGGAATACATTAAGTAGATGGGCCGCGTCGCTGAGGCGCGCGCGCGAGTGCGGGGTATGCAGGGGGGAGAAGTGCGAACGAAAGCAAGTCACGTACCCAAATCGCGACCGTCCCGTCTTTTCGCAGTACCCTCGCAGCCTCTGACCACATCCGGGACCAATCGAACCAATGGCCTGCCTGTGCTGTACAACAAACAAACACCTCCAGAGTAAGCATCGCGACGTCGTACTCCATATCGTCAAAGACAACGAGAGAAGAAGTACCAGCAATCAACAGATCCACGCTGCCCTCCGACAAGAACGTCAATCTCTCCGCCGGAGACTGTATGTACGTGATCCGGTCACCGGACAGACCCTGCACGACCGTATCGGACGACGCGAGGGCGCGACGTGCAGCGTCGACCATCCCCGCGCTGGGATCTGTGCCCACGATCTTCTTGAAAGGCGTCAGCTCGACGGTCGCTTGACCTAACGTGCCCCAAAAGTGAGCGTATATAGTACGTCCGTGAGCCTCGTCCGTGGCGCACCGAGCACAGGAAACAAAAGTCCACGAAAATCACTTACCCGTCCCACATCCGAGATCGACAGCCGTATCCCAGCGCGCCCCGCCCTTGCCCGCACCGTGAAAGTGAAAGATGTGGTCAAAGAGAGCACGGGGATAGGTCGGTCTGGATGTAGCGTAAGAGATGGCATTGAACGTCGCCTGGCCAAACGTCGCCATGAATTCCTCTTGGATATACTCGATGACGAAAGTATGGTGGTTCGGGCGTTTGGGGGAGTTCGTTGCCCATATGTTCAGGATGCCAGTCGATTATATCCGAGTACAGGGCCCAGTCGGGAAGTCAATTAGTCACCTTTGCCATCGGCTTTAATCGGGTTCGGGCAACAGTCCGTCCATGTCATCCAAAGCATATCCATGCGTGTGTACAATCTGGCGTATATTTTCTCTCGTTCTTCACCAGGCGGTCCAGGCAATGACACCCTTCACTATTTTCTGTGTTAGACATCCTCTGCACCTTAAATTCGGCCTTGCATTAAATACGACATACTCTTCCCGTTTCGGCCGACGAAGGCGGCAGTTCCCGAGTACATGGATCCAGTTCGAAATCTCATTGCAGTCAGTGGGTTGATACGAATAACATGCATTGTGGTAAAACGACAACACAGAAACAAGGAATCCAGTGGTAGTTCAGCCAACCCACGCTTTAACCCCGATCCACACGAGAGGGCACCACCTATTCTGCGGCGAGCTCGAGCTTGATCTTGGCGATAGCTGCGGCGGGGTTCAAGCCCTTTGGGCATGTACGCGAGCCTGAGGGAATATAGATGAGAAACGCTGAACGACGGAGCACTGAACGACGGACAGTTAAAGATGGTATGACACCTATACATGCTCATCTCGTTCTGAAGCTGTTCCTTTCTCTGGGCCCCATATCCATCCTATGCATCCGATCCGATTGCGTCAGTCACGGAACACGACTCATCGTGATGACAACACGTACGCGAGAATCTGCAATCCACCGGTACGCTTGCATCAACGTCGCAGGCCCGAGATACTCATCCTGGTTCCACCAATAAGACGGACAACTGGTTGAACAACAGGCGCAGAGAATACACTCGTAGAGACCGTCCAGTTTCTTGCGGTCCTCTGGTGATTGCAAGAACTCGCCTTTTTCGGGTGGGTTGTCGTTTTGGAGGTAAGGCTTGATGGATTTGTATTGTTTGTAAAAGAGAGTGAGGTCGGGGACGAGGTCCTTGACGATGTACACTAGTAAAAAGGGGGAAACGGGTGAGTTCGAGTTACGAAGAGGGGGAACGTCACGGACTGTGTGGAAGGGGGTAGACTTTGGTGTCTTTGCTTGCGTTCCTGTCGATGCGGCATAGACAGGCGAGGGTGTTTTGGCCATCAACATTCATGGCACAAGAACCACAAATACCTTCTCGGCAAGAGCGCCGGAAGGTCAGGGTAGGATCGACCTCGTTCTTGATCTTGATGAGTGCATCGAGAATCTGTACATGCGCGCATAACGTCAGACGAGCCGGGAGCGGGGACGTGAGTGGATACGTGCCATGGGTCCGGTTTGGTTGAGGTCAATGGTGTAGGATTGGAGGGTGGGTTTCTGCTCTGGCTCGTCCGGATTCTGGTGCGCGCACGCGTGGGTATGAGTGTGCATGTTGAGAAAGCCGACTGGTACTGACCCAACGGTAGATCTTGAACTCCTTCATCAAGGTCGGTTTCTCGGTAGGAACTGCCTGCGACCTTGCGGCGGATGAGACAAAGGTGCGCAGCGAGGTGCGAATAGCACCTGAGCGTGCAGGAGAAATGGCCGAATTCGCGAGGATGCCGTGCATGGCGAGCGAACGGTTGAAGGGGGACGACGAGGACGACGGGAGGGCTGGCACTGGCAGTGGGAGTTGTCGCATGAATTCGGACTAGTGTACGGCTGCCGCATCCGGAATTTGCCGTAACCAATCACAATCGAGCCATTTAGTTATGACCAAGCTTGCTCATGACATGGTTTCTGTTCCCCATCGGTGACCCACCCGTAGTTTTCGCAAGTCAATAGATTGTGTGTCACCGACAGCTCGAAGGCGGACGAGCAAACACCTTTGTCACATACTTCGCTCAGGTCCTTTTTTTTGTCTTTACAGGACAGCTGAAGATCAGCTTCAGGAACCCGATTCCCTTTAGACTCGTCATCAGATCTTGGATGCTGTGAACAGATCAAATTCATGTCAACAGCGAAATGATGGATTCTGGTTGCTGCCCAACTGCCAGTGTGGTAGTCCACCCCACGCGGTAACGAATTGGCCAATTTATATCGCATCCCAAACCCAGGCCCAGTGATGCAGCGGGACCATGGGGAATGTCGCGCCGTCCACGACGGCGCATTGTCAGGAAGAGAGTGAGCACCCTCTGAATCAAACGAATGGAGACTGCTGTATTACCACTTGGACGTCAGTTAGGACCAAAGAGCAAGCACCTTTTGATTCGAAGAACGGTCCAAGGCTTTCACCATGCATCAGGATTTCCCGTGCCAAGTGTTTTGACTCTTGTTCACGATCGCGGTATGTTGTGGGGTTCATTGAGCAACAGCTATGTTTTTTATTTATGTTTTCAATTCGGAAACTACTCATACAAAGAGAGCACACCCTGCAAACGTTCTTCCAAGGCTATATCATCCAATCATCCAATACTCTCACCCACAGCACGGGGACGCCGCTGTACATCATCCCGCTAGTTCGGCGATTCGGCACCTTCGAGGGCTGTCTCGACGATGACCTGGGGAGCCTCCCACGGAATCAAATGAGAGGCACCCCAGACTGTCTTTGCGGTCACATGGGGGTATGGCTTCAAATCCTCCTCTCTCACACATGCCCATTTGGACGGGTCAGCAGCAAGTACGGTCACTTTGACGTTGTCTGGAGCTATCAATAGCTGGTGTGAAAATGACCAAGGGACGTTTTGCTGGACGAGCCTCGTGAGCACCGACCATCAAGAAGGATTAAAAGAGGCCCTACGTCAAACGTGGCTTCTACGGCGGCGACATCGCACAAGCGCAAGGTCAGGGATCTCAAGATTGCATCCTCCCTTGTCCAGAGGGGCGATTCCTGGAGATAGGCTTCTGGCGTCTTCGGATTTCTGAGTTCGTCGCCAAATCGTTTTCTGAAGAAAGCAACGGACTCGGGGCTCAGTTCAAGGGGCGGGTCCACGAGGACGACCTGGACTGGTCGAGTGGACTTGAGAAGCGGTAACAGGGCAGAGGCGACGAGGCCCCCGAGCGAGTGTCCGACGACGACGTGGTAAGGATGATCGTTGCCTCCGGCAGTTTTAAGGAGGGGCCAGAGCTCTTGCGCGAACGCGGCGACGGTATAATCCGAACTACGCCTGGCATTGCCGTGCCCGAGCAAATCGGGCGCAGTGACGAAGTAACCTGTGTCAGGTAGGAATGAATCAGGGGGTGCTCCGCAGCCACTTGATGTGGAGCTTGCCTCTGGACGCGAACTCTTGCGCGATGCGATACCAGGGCTGGGATGAACCAGTGATACCGTGAATCAAGAGCACATGTTTGGTGGCAGTTGGGTCGCCCCAGGTTGAGGTATACAATCCAGCCATGATTGCTTTGGAAGAGACGGGACGGGGACAAATTCCGGGTGGGTCCGGGTGTGCAAAAATTATACATTTCAGAGGAGACGTCCCACTCGGGTGTGAAGGAAAGAGGAATGATAGAAGATACAGGCTATATCTTGATATAGAGTCGTGACAAGAACATATGATAACCCTTACTGAACCCAACTGCCGGGGCTTACAGATAAAGATGAACCCTTGGGCCTGAACAGCTGACAGCCTGTGAGATGCTGTTGATGGTGCTCAGTGGAATGGGCAAATCGGTTGCCACCGGTTACCATCGAGCTCGAATGCTTGATGCCGGCGGCGCCGGCCAGTGATCGAAGTAAAAACTATACGATCGTTCGATATGCTCTTGGTCGTGCTAATGGAAGCTGTGGTTATGCTACTACATCTCGTCTGATATTCCAATACTTCCCCTCGAACAGGATCCTGGGGTAGTCACAGGTAAAATAATCGTACCTGTAAGACGGTGTGCGCAGTTGTATCTCCGCGCTATTTCCCGATATGGAAGTCGCAGCTCGCGTGGCGGTTGCCTTCGATCGACTTCTGCCTCCGATACGCCCGATACGGCCTTGCAGTTTGGCTGACTTTTGCTAGGTCGTTGTCCTCGACGACGCGGTGGTCAAAGGGTCTTTAGACTCGGATGGTATGGGTGGCCCAGGTACGTCGTCCGTCTTGTGCTTGCGCCGCTCGTGCTGACTCGACTCGCATCGAGTGACTGTGCCATCCCTCCTGCCTCGTCTCCCATGTCGTCCACCGCTGTGTCTATCCCTCTGGTACTCCTGATCGTCGTCGCCACCCCTCGATGCCTCCCGCCCCTCTACCACGACTCGGACGTCCCGGTCGCTATGGCAGTCGCCTGGTACGAGCGCTTCGTCACCTGACACCTTCATTCACGTACGTGTTCTAACACGCTCTGCAGGTTCTTCGGCCTATTCCTGGAGACATTGAGCAGCACTTTCCAGTTGCACTTGGGGACCTAATGAGGCCGGTTTCTTGTGTCAGGGGTATTCATCCCAAGTCGTGTTCTCACATCGACGGTGGAGCGAGTTCCATGTCCTTGCATCAGTGAGGCAAAACGCAACGACTTTATGGTGCACCCGCCGTCCAATAAAGGATCGCCACTGATGGATCGCTAGATGAAGAGTGCTGAAGAGATCACTTTTGCAACTCCAACAAAACATTGATGCAAACAATTTTTTCAATCTATACGGCATCAAAACAAGGGAATGGCACGCTCTCTCGGTTTCAGTGTTATCCACTGCACTGGCTTTCGTATGTACATATGTTTCTTACAATTTTCGCAAGCCAATAGATTGTGTGTCACCGACAGCTCAAAGGGGGACGAGTAAAACACCTCGGTCTCAGGTACGTTTTCTTTTTTGCGCAGTTCACAGGACAACTAAAGACCAGGAGTCTGATTCCCTTTAGACTCATCATCAGATCTTGGATGCTGTGAACAGATCAAATTTATATCAACAGCGAAATGGAAGTGATGGAACTGGTTACAGCCCATGCCGCATCAGAAGACCCCATGCGGTAACGAATCGGTCAATTCATGTCGCATCCCAAAGCCAGGCCCAGTGATGCAGCGGGACCCGTGGGGAATGGCATGCAGTCCCACAGTGGCCGCATTGTCTGCAAGTAGCGTTGCAGTCGAAGTGAATTTAGTTCGAAGGTCTACCTCACTCGAGTTCAGCTCGCTATTTAGCGCTTCGTGACAGCGAATTGAGCTAACTTGAAGTAGAATCCACATCGAACTGGCATCAAAGTGTGGCGTCGCAACAGCAACAGCGAAGGATTCTCCCGGATCTGAAAAGCAGCCACGAATGGACGTATCGGACAGCAATGACTTCGTAGGGGTGAGAACCACTATCTTCTGATCTCAAGGTTTTAGGGAGATCATAGCCGGAGTGGTCACCAGTCTAAAGACTAACAGCATCGTAACTACCAAATCGATATCTCCGATATATGATTGCTTCGGCTGTAGGCTGTAGCTATGAGCGAACGCCGTGATCTCCTCGGCACACTAGTAGGAAGCTTGGCAAGTGAGATCGTGGTGCCTGATGTGATCAACGAGCCAGCGAACGAACACCTCTTGTCGTCGTGTACAATCTTTGTGACACTGTGTCCACAGTGAGAATCCCCCCGTTTGTTCCAGTTCGACGTCATCCGCCTGCGGTTCACCTTGGCGCTCCCGGTCCCAACTCGACACCACTTGATGCAGATCATTCACCAGCCACGCACACGTATTCTGCTCCGGAGCCTCACCTCGTTCCTTTTTGCCAGCGTGAGGTTATATCCAGGATGAAACTCTTATCCCGGGACAGCTGGATCCGAGGCTCTACAGCTCAGCGGCAACCAATCTTCCCATCCTAGCGAGTCGTGAGAGGAAATCTACGAAGTCAAATGATCAAAATTCCCAGCCAGCAAAGAAGCGCAAGTCCAATGACACACACAGCACAGGATACGTCAGTCTCGAAGCCATCGGAAGTGACCACTGCGATATATGGTGTCGAAGCAGTGGAATCGGTGCTGGAGACGAGTGGCGTGGGTGTTTAGCACCTTGGCACTGTGGACGACACTGGGTCCAGTCGGGAGGGACCTATGAAGTATCGTATCGCCTCCAGCAAAAGCTGCAAGAGCAGTCCAAAACTGCCGCTACGTTCCATCTCCCACCTCCGAGTTTCTAGGTGTCTCGCCTGAAGACCTCCTGGAGATAGGCTTCGGGTGTCTTCGGATTCCTGAGTTCGTCGCCAAGCATCTTTCAAGAAGAAAGCAACGACTCAAGGTGCGGGTCCACGAGAACGACCTGGACTGGTTGAGAAGCGGTAACAGGGCAGAGGCGACAAGGCCCCCGAGCGAGTGTCCGACGAAGATGTGATAAGGGTGATCGTTGCCTCCGGCAGTTTTAAGGAGGGGCCAGAGCTCTTGCGCGAACGCGGCGATGGTATAATCCGAACTACGCCTGGCATTTCCATGCCCCAAGCAAATCGGGAGCAGTGACGAGATAACCTGTGTCAAATAGGAATGGATCAGGGCATGCTCCGCAGCCACTTGATGTGGAACTCGCCTCGAGACGCGAGCTCGTGCACGATATACGATGCCAGGCCTGGGAGATACCCGTGAATCGAGAGCACATGCATGGTCACTCCAGGTTGAGGCATGCAATCCAGAGACAGGTCAAATTCCGGGTGGGTGCGGGTGTGCACAAGGTGTACCGTTCAAAGGAGACGGCCCGGCAAACGTGGGCGCTATGTGTGAAGGAAAGAGGAGAGATTGAAGATAGAGGCTGTGCCCTGATATAGAGTACGTAGAGAGCGCGACGTTCGCTGCTCAGCCCCGTCGAGATCGAAACCGAAAAAAAAAAATTACACCACAAAACCGTCTTTTCCTCCTGCCCTTCTTCTTGTTTTTTTTTTTCGGTTTCAGGTTGAATTTGAAGCAAATGGAATCCAGCGTCGAGTCGCCGCCAGCATTGCGTTCGACCATTTTGGGATCCTTTCTTCGTGGGCGACCGCGCGGGGTCTCCACTTCCCATCCACCAGCGCTAGCCCAGCGAGACTCGTCCCCGTCTCCTCCAGCGAGTCCCGTCCCTCCAAGCAGGTCCAACACCGCCCGTTCCCAGCGCCGGAGGTCTTTCGCTCCCGCCGGCCTCATCATCCCACAGCTCGCTACAAACGGAAACCCTCAGGCAACCCCCGTCACGGCCTCCCTCGGCATCTCCAACATCCTCAGGCGCAGACGCTCCACCGGCCAACCCAACGCCAACCAATCCTCCCCCCCGCCTCCCACTGCTCCTTCCTCGCTCCCTCCCACCGCCACCTCCTCAGCGATGCCTCTCGCAGTCCCGCCCCAGCTCCATCGCGGCCTATCCTCCGCATCCTCGTCCCCAAACCAGGCCCACCGCATCCGTCTCGTACCCCATCTCGACTCCCGCCGCACACTCCGCTTCGAGCCCATCACCCGCGATCTCAAAGACGACGATCCCCCTCTTCGCATAGGCAGATTCACAGACAGATCTGGAATCGGCCTCAACGCTGCCAACCTCCTCTCCTCCAACAAACTCGCCTTCAAATCAAAAGTCGTCTCTCGCTCCCACGCCGAAATTTGGATCGAGTCCGGCAAGTTCTTCATCAGGGATACAAAGTCCTCTTCAGGCACCTTTCTCAACCACCTCCGCCTCTCCCCTGCCGGTCACGAGTCCAGACCATACCAACTCAGAGACGGCGATGTCCTCCAGCTTGGCGTCGACTACCAGGGCGGCTCAGAGGACATTTACAAGTCTGTCAAGATAAAAATCGAGGTCGGCAGAGAGTGGCAGGCAGCAGCCAATGCCTTCAAGTGCGTATCCAAACATCTGCGCCATCATCTCCCTTTTTTACCTCTTGATCAGCACGCAAGCCATCAGCCAGCTCAAGGCGCTCGCCGTGACCACCGACCCAAGCAAACCGGACTCATCCAAGGGCAAACAACGACTGCCCAAGACCAATATCCCAGACTGTTGCATATGTCCGTTTTTCGGTCCTTTTCTCTGTAGGACTCGTTCGTCTTATCGCAATCCCCAGGTCTCTTTTCTGTCACAATCCGTCAAGCCCTCTTCATCGCACCCTGTTCGCACGCTTTCCACTACAAATGCATACGCCCACTCCTCGAGAAGCATGCCTCGGCCTTTTCTTGCCCTCTCTGCCGCAGTTTCGCAGACCTCGACGAAGACGTCGAGATAGAACACGAACCAGAACCAGAAGACGAAGATATCGAATGGGAAGATGTTGGCGTTGCATCCCCATCCGCCCCAGACATCATCCCCGCCATATCTGCCCGCCAACTCGCCAGTCCACCTCCCCTTGCCCGTGATGGTGCCGAAACGGAAGTCGAGACCGACATGCTCGGGAATGAGTACCGGTCACGACGACAACGTCCGACTGTCCGTACGGATGGTCATGTCGCCCTTCCACCGATGGATCCCCTCATGGATCTATCCGAGCGTGTGGATCTCGACGCGGATATGTTGGATGGCGAGGCAGAAGAAGGCGAAGGTGATGATGGGGTGTATCCGTACGATGACGAGAGCGAGAATCACGATCGATATGGCTCGACCGGCTTTGCCTCTGGCGGACCTGGGTCTGGTCTCCCGCCTCCTGGAAACTCGTCCGGGGCGCGGGACGATGGCTCCGAAGGGAACGCAAGTCAGATCGCGAGTGCCAAGAGCGGGGTGGTGGGACATGAAGGTGTCAGTCCGGAATCAGACCCTGTCATCAGTGGCAAGCGGAAGCGGTGACATCTCTGATATCCCTTTTGATCATCAGGCGACGCAGGGGTATGGGCCCTCAAGTCTGGGGGATGCCACATCAACCCGAATCTGAGATCTCTGCGCTTGCCTCGGTTTTTTTTCCTCATTCTCTTCTGAAACTCGCTCGTCGTTTATGATGGTGCCATAAGGGTATGTACGTGGTGGATCCATAAACTTGCCAATTTACTTTGCCTTCATTTTCATTTTTTCTCTGTTTGTCAACGATATTTATCACGATCAATCGATCCTCTGTTAAACTGCCCCACCCCCACTTTTTTGTTTTTGTTTTTGTTTTTACCCTCGCATGTAAACATGTATGTGGTTCCCCCCTTTTCTATCCATCACCATCTATAATGTGCCCCCATGTGTGTTTCTGTCTCAGCACCCGTTGAGATTCGACGTTCTTCCCTCCGATTACTGCTATTTTTACTTTCGTTGGCTGTATGAGAACTTTTTTTTTCGTGTTCATTATTTATTTAATTATTTTCTTTGACTGTCTGGAAGGGAATTCAAAGAAAAGGCGTCACATCTCTTTTCTTTTCTTTTTTTTTTTTCTTGCATAGCACGACATGGAATCTCGAACAAGACCGCGACGAATGTCTCTGAAATATATCATAGAGACCACATTCCGAAGCGCTTGTCGTGTTTTTGAAACAGTACCATAACATCGAACGTGCCAGTGGTAGGAGATCTACTCCTGATATCTTTTTTTTTGTGTGTTACTCTACATATCTGAGACGTTCCGTCGTGCCGGTGGCACATCCTGCGGCGTAGGTAAAGAATGGAACGAAAAACGACAAAGGAAGGTGAGGGAAAAAAAGAATGCTACAACGGATATAAAAGCAAGCAACAGCAACACGAAATACAGAACGAATATACAAAATAAATTTGATACGTACGATTCTTGTTCCGCCAAACCAAAAACTCTCTTCCCGGAACCAGCGGGGATTCGAGTTCTCGTGCGTGGTATGTCATTGCGTGCGATCCCACTTCCCAGCGAAACAGCGACAGGAACGCTGCGTCACCTGTCTTCTTTCCAAGGGGGGGAGGGACTCGACGGTGGCGTTTAGCATGGTCCGACGAGGGTCCAGACGTCAGCGGGACCTGGCCGGGGAACGTTGGTGAGACCCGGTTCCGGAGATAATGTGGACGAAAAAAGAAGCTTACCCCCAGGCGCGGATGCTTCCGTCCACCACTTTGCCTTCCAAAGTTCGTTGCTGTTTGAAAGGGGAGGGGGAGGAGGAAAAAGGAGGGATCAAAGTCAGCGCCGAGATAAGGAAACACGTTTTTCGCGAGAACGCACTTGTACGTCGCCTCGTCGCCACCGAGGTACTAAGAAAAGAAAGGTTTAGTTGTGCGAACGAGAGAGTCGAGACGCGAGGGGGGTGACGCACGATGATGTTGGATGCCCATGCGGATATGCCTGTGCAGAGTCCAGCGCTCGCGGTCGTCGTGGCCGAGGCACTCGACGATGCGGTGGTCGTTTTGACAGAGGACGTGGTGGTTATCTTTGCAGAAGTCGTGGTGATCATCTTTGCCGAAGTCGTGGTGGTCGCCTTGGCAGAGGTCGTGGTGGTTGCCTTGGCAGAGGACGTGGTAGTTGCCGTTGCCGAAGACGTGGTGGTCCCAGCGGGCGACGATGACGACGACGACGTAGGTGCAGACCCGCTCGACCCAGTGAGCGCAGCCTTGACAGCCTGGTCATACCTCCCATTCGCTATCGCACACGCCCATCAGCGCGTCCATACGTCCTACCCAAAGTCTTAGGGGAAACTCACCATACGCCTGAGACGCATCCCATAGCATCACACCACCAAAGGACGAATACTGGCTCTTTGTCTGCGAGATGATCGTCGCGAGCGTCGACGAGCTGACGTAGCCGCTGCCCGCAGCGGTGGACGAGGCCGGCGCACCGATGTAGACCTTGACGTTCTTGTTCGGGGAGACGGTCTTGGCCCAGTTGTCCCTACATCCGATCCCAGTCCCAGTGAATCTCTCGTCGATGGAGATAGGGGGGTTCGTATTCGCTCACCACGTGCCAAAGTCCCAGGCCTATAACAGAGGTCGCGTGAGCAGAGCGCACGAGATTCGGTCATGAAAGAGACCACGCACGTTGCTGTTGGCATAATTGGTGAGTCCACAATAGTTGTTATCTAAGGGTCTCCAGGTCAACACGCCAATCTTATGAAAAGACGCGTTCATGTCGAAAAGACACGCACAGAATTGCACATAGACGGCGTCAAAGGCGAATGCATTCAACGTTGTTCCAATATAGGCATCTGGGTAAGGGCACTGTGGAGCTAACGATGATCGTGTTAGCCAAACCATGTGGTCACCCCCATATCAAAAAAGATACGAACCTGCGGTAATGTAGTATCTATGAAATGTCATTCATTCAGAATGTCAAAACAGTCAGACATACACGCACACTTTGTTTCCGCCATCCATTAAACTCCGTAGTGCTGTCAAGAAAGCGGTATATCCCGTCTGCGACCCTCCTTCGATATCCATGTCAATCCTATACGTAAACAAAGATCATCGCCACCCGTGAGCGCACGCCCGTATCCCAGACGACCAAGGGGTTTCGGGGGAACGCACCCATCCAAAACTGCCGCTCCGAATGGCCTCGTGGTGCTACTTCCACCCAAGAAGGTGTCCCAAATCACTTGCGCGTACGCTTGTCCTTCCGAATCGCTTGTGAACCCAACGCCACCAGTCGCACCTCCGATCGAGAGCGTGACAATCTTGCCGGCCTTTTGACACGTTTCGATGCCTGCCGTGAGGAGGGGACAGTTGGGAAGATTCGTGCCCGGGAAGAGGGGGTCATTGACCGTGCTGCATGTCTAACGTTGCATGTATACGTGCATGGAAACGAAAACAAGACGAAGAAGCGGATCAGTGTGTGGGTACGGCGTCGCAAGGATACTGCATTCCGATCATGAAATGAAAACCGACTTACGTTGGCGAGGTCGATGGTGGGCAAATTACCGGTCGAGTAAAACTCGGTGAGGAATGCGACAGGCAACGTGTCAATAGTACCGTCCTGTGCGTTGCGAAATGAATGAGAGATGTGTTGCCAGCGCCCGTCACCAAGGAGAGACATACGCCACAATAATATTCAATAGGCTGTTGCCATGCGGCTGTGTTGCTGGGATTGGCTGCTCCGTACGAATTCTGTCCCCAGTACCTGGATAATTACAACTCAACACGACATTCTTCAATATATATCACCATAAGGGAACGCATACACGGCCAGCTAGACAGGAAAGCAAACGCATATACTCAGCATGGGCAAGGAACCGGCGACATGGACTAAAAGACATACATTTGTATTGAGCGTCATGTCGAACGCCATCACCGAAGCAAAAAGGCAAAGGCTCAGACCGAAACGGATCACGGGTGATGTCCCAGCGTTAATCTGAGATACCATCCTTGGCAGAACTAGAAATGATACGTGACCACGCCTTGGCGGAAAAAAAAAAGACAAAGTCGTCGAAAGACCTCGAAGGGGGAGTTGAGAGACGGGATTAAATGACAATGAATGCCCGTCTTTATGCATGTCCGGGCATACACGTGGTCAAACATAGCTATACCCCTGCCTTCCGCCACCGAATCGCGAAAACGAGAATGGCGGTCGCTTCCAGGATACGAAGACCGGTTCCGATTCGCCCAGCTGGCAACGGGATTCAGATGACGATAACATTGGGCCTGTGGCATATGGTCAGCTCTGATAACCGGACTGACTCGTTTGGGCCGACAATGTGGATGCACTGGACATGGGACTGCGCGCTACGAGGAATGCTGGCACGTACAGGATCCGTTCATATAGTTAGCTTGGAGACGGTGAGACCAGTAGATCAGGCAAAAAAGGGTCTTATATTGCTACCTGGCTGATCTTGAAGCACCTCGTTGATACCGTATACCGGGATGCCTTTGATGACCGATAACAGGCTTTTGATACGATCTCGTGATGCCACCCAGGCGGAAGTGGAGAGTGCAATGCATAGGGGGATCACTGACCACGAGGACGTCAGGAGAGCCCAACGAACAGAGCAATCTGACACACACCTTCTCGAGCCCCAGCACCGTGTGAAACAGACTCGACTGATAAGCCGAGATCCAACATGCTTGCGTAGACTTGGACGCAGAAAAAAATACGACGTATCCACCGTGGGGAAAAAGAATGCACTTCGAAGCCGTAAATCCACTCATCCGATTCAGAATCGGATGGTTACGATCGCAGGACAGTGCGCCGTTAGTGATGAGCTAGGTCAAGGGCCAAAAAACGGAGGTTGAAAGAGCCTGATAGAGCTTGAGCGGATCAGTGCATTCGTAATCCGGCGCCGCAAACACAACTTGCCATACTTGTCATCTCTCAAGATCTCATGCACTGGGCATCTAGGGCCATCTCTAAAGCTACGTGCAGTGAAACCCGCATGATGCTGCGCGTCACGAGGTCCAATCGATTGTTTGGGTGACCATGTAGTCCGAATACCACGTCACCGGTCGATATGGTGGACGCCACAGATGGGTCCGATGTCGACAAGGGATATTGAACAGGGGGCAGCGTAGAACCTGTGTGAACTTCAAATAGAAATGACGAATTGTGCTAAAGAACTGCGTCCGAGCAGGATTTATACGAGTCACGACTCACCATGCGATGATTCCGTACGTGCGTTCCCTCGGTTGGAAGAGAGGGACCCTCTGGCTCTCGTCCTTCTCTTCTTTGAGTCTGGCCAAGGGTGACCGACCTGCGGCATAAATTAGAAATGCGTTCGAGATTCCTCCTTTTAGTGGTCGTCGCGTCCTTTCGGAACGGCCCTAAACTCGCGACGTGTCCCGCCAACCACGGAGACCTCCGTCCGAGGCGAACGAGCACCGATTGTAAGCATTGCACCTCATCTTGTCCACGGGGTTGAGCCAAGAAGTAATGCACCATTCATTCAGTAAGAGATCCATCCAAATAGCATGTCATAGTCACATAAAGAACACGTCTGCAATACAAAACGGAGGTGGGAATAATGCACGAAACTATGGGCGAAACGCTAGCCAAACAATCTGGCCACCATGGCCCAAGTACAGGGAAGGCGTAAGCGCATAACGTTTCGATCGATTTCGAGCACGAAAATCTAATTCAGGGGGTCGACGATGAAGACGCTGCGAATAGCAAGACAAGAACAAAGAAAATGGGAATGGTGGTTTTGCATAGTTAAGCCATTAATACACTGCAGGTAAGATAGAATACTTTGGTGTTGATTATCTGGTTTCACGTTTACGTTTGGAGTGCATATCGCCTTGGTTCGAACTTCTTTCTGAATCACAGGCACCGATGAATTGCTGGCCTGAGGAAATGGTTTTCGCTTTGGTTCCTTCCGCGTTCGCAAAATTGAGCAGTTGTTGAAGATCGTACTTGGCCGGCTTGGCATCCCGCCCCTCAAGCCCTTCCAGGGACGATCATCAAGGCTTCCAGCCTTTCTTCCAATCCCTTTCCCAATCCCTCACGCTCCCACTCACCACCAACATCGTCCAACAGCGCGATACTGTCTCTGTCCCTTCCGTGTATTGACCCAGCACTGGAATGAGTGTTACCAAAGCCTGTTACGCCGGGGATATGGGGAGGCGGATCGGATGAGGCACATGTAGTGAAGGACGAGAGGGGGACCATCGACGCGGGGGTGGATGCGAGAAGATCCGAGTAAGACATGAACGAGAGCCGTTTCGAAACGGCATGCGTCGGAGAAGGCGGGTGGGAGATATTCAACGGGAGGCTGAAGGGAGACCCTGTATAAGTCGAAGAAGGGGAAATCGCGAACTGGGTTTGCGGCGTTTGAAGTTGCTGAGCAGGCTGAAGTTGAGTGATTGGTTGCACAGGCGAAGCAGTGGCCGGAGGAAGCGGTTCGACCGTCGTCGAAGGCGACGACTCAACGGATGACAGTGTAGAGTAGTACGCTGATACGGGGGTATTGATTGAAGGAGTTGATTTTCCAGCTCTCTTTACCGTCGCTGCGACCCCAACGGGATGAGACGGGGCGACGGGGGATGTCTGAATGGTCAAGCGACCCTGAGGTTCCTTGGTAGGGCTAGATGAGAGCATCGGCAACGTGATCGAAGCAGAAGGTGATGAGGACCCAGGAACGCTCAATAATAAGCTCGAACGATGTATGACAGGCGACCTGCCACTGGTTGGACTGGGACTCCTACTCCTGAGGCTCCCAATCGGACTCGCAAAACCGCTTCTAGCCCTGTCCATAGCGGGGGTCACGACAGCAATGTGATCCTCCTCCATGGGAGAGGAGGATGCGAGGATGGATGCTGCGGAATCAAGGACAGAGGGGACGCTCTGTTCAAGCTGTTCGGTACCCTTTGATCTGGGGATGCGGTGTGGATTGGGTGGGTGGGAAGATGGAGGTGATGGAGGATGCATAGGTTCAATGTCCCGTTCGAAGATGGCTGATGAGGATGAGTGGCTAGAAAAGCATGCCACTGTCAGTGAACAAGGATGTGAAAGAGTGTGGCATAGTCGTACGCTGACGTGGGTGATGAAGGTATGGAGGAGGGAGAACGAGAACCGAGTCTTGCGATGCCTGTCTGCAAAAGCTGGGAGGCATGAGATGAAAGCCTGTGCTCTCTGTGGGATGGGGTGAGGAGGGTCGAGTGTGAGGTCATCCTACGAAGATCAACAGGGGGCGAGTGGTGAGGAGGCGAGGCCATGTTGGCTGCGAAAGAGATGGTCAAAACGAAAACGCGAGCGATGTCAAGAAAAAAGACGGACGTTGTTGGATTTCCAGAACTGAAGAGAGGGTCATTTGGGCAGCGATGGGACGAGGGTACGACGACGGAACCAAGTCACTGGATGAGTTTGGCTTAATAGCAAACGAACGTCCTCCGCAGTGGCGTTTCAGGTCACCGGACATCGGCATCCGCACTTCTAAATGGGTGCATCTGACCCTCCGAAGGTGGGTTGTCAATCCATTTCCTGTGCGGCCGCAGCCTTGTTGATCATTTCTTTGGCTGTGCCACGAACCGAGCAACAGACACTGCTCCGGAAGAAAATTCGCCGGACCAATTTAAATTAGGTACACAAAGTAAAGGCAGACGAGTTCCGTTGACGATAAAATGCACCCTCCGTCTCCCAACGGACCACCACAGCGTTGCTCGCAGTGCTGTCAGTCAGTGCTGTAACAGTCTGCTCGCTTCTCAGAGTACGTACTGTCATTGCACCATCTTTGCGTATCATGATCCTTCCATTTCTCTGCTTTGGCTGGCATATCCCGTACTCTGATAACGTTGTGTCCCTGATTCCTTCTCGTCCATCTTTTGGTGGTGTGGAGCCTCGGATTGTTTCATCTCGAGCTTCATCAATCAGCTCGTTGCATGAGAATCTGCTCAGCGGAGGCAGTGACGTCTATAACTGCTTCGACCGGACGCCTCGTTGAGTCGTTCTCAACGGTGGGAATCCCTCTGAAATGGAAAAACTCCATATCGCGAGCCCACCGAAACCATGTTTAGTCTCGGCTATACCAGAAGGTTCAGGGCATACACAGATCGAATACACATCGATATGAAATTTGGACGGTACGCCCTCACCGATTTCTCGAATTTGATACACTGTCTGGAAGTTTCTTTGCATTACAATGATAACCCGTGGCAGTGCGCAAATGACTGAGTCGCGTGTGTCAGAGGTACTCGGATTCAACAGGTGTATATCACTGGGATGCCCACTGATCAATGAAGGGAATTGGCTGAGAACCTGGTCAGGATTGTTGGGACATGCGATACGGGCGAGTGAACGCATGTACTTCGATGGCAACCAACCCCGCAGGACTGATCCATCGTGTGTGCACTATCTCCCATCGACCGGGCGACCTTCCCACCAATGCGCTGGCAACGCGGATGGAACCCATCGATCAGTACTCAGTTCCGTGCAGTGTGGGAACAACAATGATACCACAACAGATAGGACAAGTCCATCAAAAATCGTACGTAACATCGTCCAGTATTAAAACGTCCGGTGATTCAACAGAAAAGAGTCGATACTGTCCAACTGACGTCCGGTACATAGCCGAGATAGCATCGGCAATCCAACTCATTGTCCGCGATGACATAACAAGAGTTCAGGGGCGTAATCAACACACTGCGAAATACGTCACATCGGCATCAGCCCAGAAACCCCCGAAGATGTCAAAAGGTAATCGCTGACCGTTTTTGGCAGCGCTCGAGTTTACATTCCGCATGCAGATGAAGACGTCGAGACGAAGGACACGTCCACCCTGCCCAGCGCAGCCGCCTGATTACCCGTCAGGGTATTCATCGCCGCCTCCGAGACCGTGAATCCAACCTTAGAGGCATCCACAGCCAAGATGTTGACCGTAGTGCTGCCGTACGTGACTGCATAGCACGCGCCACACTGCGGGGAGTTCCAACCCGACACGGTATAGACCCCACCGACATTTGGAAAGGTGGGGAGCGAGCCCAGTGTGGTGTAGTTTTTGCTCTCAAGACCATTGTTCCCATTGGAACACGCTACTTGATTGAGTGAGAGGTTGTCGTTGTCATAGTTGTTGTCGTAGGAGAGCGTCGTCGTATTCGTCTGCGCGAGGACGCGAAGACCGGAGACGAAGGTGAGGATGGAAACGAAAAGGGTGGCAAGGTGGTACATGGTCTAAATGTTAATGGTGGGGGAGGGGAGAGGCGTATTGTAGTCAAGTGGAAAAAAATGGGGCCCTTTTATACGCACGCCGAGCAATCCGAGAACCTTATTTTGAAAGACGTACGTCGGAACGAGGAGGACATGCGGCACTCGTCGGAGGGAAGACTCTCGGATTAGGCAACGCGCTACGGGAGTCACGGAAAATCAGGCAGCGAGGTAACGAAAAGAAGGGTGACACCTGACATTAAGAATGAGCTGGCTGCATGCCATACTGTTAATTAGGCATTGTCGCGACGTACTGCCAGTGGAATGGCGGGCGGCGTTTGCCCGTCACACCCAAGTGCAAATGTTTCAGCCATTCAAGGAGCGCGTCGGAAGGAGGATCGTTTGGTCTGATGTGGTGACCAACTTCCTCGCGACAGAGGGCTGATCACCGCACGCTAGCCCGAATCTCCACAATAAACGGGCTCAAATATCCGCCCAGTGAGGCTATGACCACGATCATCTCCGTTTGAAGAACGCTCTAATAACTATACCGTTGTTCGAGCCAAGTGACCGTTCAATGTCCCAATCAGCTGACTTGAAGATGAAGATGTTATTTCTAGTGCGGTGTCAGCTGCGGCCATATCTCTGCTCCGTGCGGGTTTTCTCTATAGGGTGTAAATTACCGTCTCGAGCGTTAGAACGTGCGTTGAGAAGTCGACGTTTCAACGCCCAAGAACCGTAATCTTCTAATAAGGGTGGGACGACGTCAACCAAGACCTGGGCCATGCTCATCTGACTGTTGGGATGATGAAGTTCATCTGCTATCCGTGGGTCCCAGGCTTGAAAAAAAGTCCAATGGCACATATTAATACATGCATCATGCACGAGTGAGATCTTCTCGTAGCTTGTCGAGGCCCCTTCAAGGATCTGGGACTGACCTTGAATTTGTACGGAGCATTGAAAGACCTGTTGTATGAGTGCGTTAATGTCACCTGTTGTGTGCAAGAGATGATGCCATCGCAGAAAAATATTGCTCATTATGCCGACTGTAAAATCCTAGAGAGAAGTGTTTGAGTTGATTGAATCACTGTATACGCTGTAAATGGTTAAGTTGGTTGATTTGTAGTCATGACTCACCAAGTACGTAGCCGCCTCTTGTTTGTCTACCGACTGCGAGCGTCTATGTGGTTGCACTGCAAAAAGTAAAATACATTTCTCGAAATGTCACTGTCGCTTACACATGGGCGGATAAGCGCCGATGGCGCTTATCCAGTGGACGCGTCTTAGAAATGCCCACTGGCAGTCATTTCTACGAAATCACAACAAACAACGAGATATTTCTAAAAGTGACAGTTCATTCGGAAAAGCATCAGTGTCTTTTGTCGACCTCAACATTCCCAGACTACACAATCCAAGTCACCAAGCCATCCAACTACTAGTATTAGTCTACATGTGTGCAACAAAGACAATGTGCTTCAACCTATGGACATTGCAGCTACATCACGAACTGTGGCACTGCTCGTGCCTTGCTAAGCTACAGTGCAACAAGTCGTGTCACATTTTCAGACTCCAATTTATCTCTCTATCTCCCTACCACCATCATATCTCCCCCTCTCGTTCTGAGCCTTCTTCATCACCTCGAGCTCATCAGATGAGTGATATTTATTTCAAGATTGCAGTCTTGATGAATTTACAGACTTGGAAACTGGTTCATGGTTGGATTCAATCATAGGGGAGCGGATGTAGCAGATTATGTAATCAGCCTCAAGTAAGTGCTGCTCTTGGCCCTTATCACAGCTAACATGACATGCATGCCTGTGGCACTGCTACCATCTTTCTTGCAACACACAGGAAACTTGATGACACAAGAAAGTTTCGATTTCAGGTTTGATAGTGTGCATTGAACAGGATTTCGTAAATGGGGTCGGGGGTCTGGGCAAGTTACAGGCATCTTTTGAGAGCTCATTTTGCACATTTCCAAGGAAACCAGAAATGTGTGAATACAATATAGGATGCACCCACAGCCCAACATATAGTACTCACCTACACATCCTTGACTATGCTTTTGTTGTAGACTCTGGCCCTATGTTTACCCAGATCGCTACCCATACAAAGAAAAATCCCACGGTCAAAAAATGCAAAATCAACATCAGAACCAAATAAATGAAGTAAGCAAGATGATTTACCCACGCAAAATGATAGGATTAGCATTGCACCAATTAAGCTTGGTCTCCCCAGGGACATATTTTCTCGGGGTTACAATTTCTGTTCCCACCCACCCACCCAAGGATTATGTAAGCAACAAAAAGAGGATTTTTGAGTGTATTTCTGGCGAGGTTTTCGCCCAAGCCTTTCGCTACACTTTGCAAGTAGCAAGGAATGTAGACTA
>JBBPRS010000099.1:0-66796 GCA_038093155.1 Boletus huronensis | reverse complement strand
CACGCGATGACAACGACAAGAGTCCACGGAATCGCTTGGTGCCTGCGCTGGTTTTCATCAAGGCAGGGGGTAGATAGGGGAATGTCTTTGGAGGACTCGCAATCACCGTGGCCGAGTTGATTCGCGTCTAGTAGAGGGACATAGTCGTTGGAACGTGTCGAAAACATGGCGTAGTCTCCAACCCAACGTCAGGGCACATTAAAGTCTTCTAAGAGGTAGGCTCAGAGCTCCGAAACCTGTGCTTGATTAGGCTGATGTCATTTTATCATGGTTTAAATTTGAACTATGCTGTTGCGTGTTTGGGATGTGCATTTCCGATCACCCGCGGACATACTACTAGTTGGTGCACGTTTGAAGGAATTAACGGGGTCATTTTGCGTCGAGCCGTCGACTTTTGGCTGTACTGGTCATCATATCATGATCAGGATGGTCATGTGGTGCATACAGAAACCAAACTTCGGGTGTGGACACACACAGCCCATCCCATGAATTTCGGAATTGGCATACTCATTGGCGCTCATTTCAACCTGTTGGTCATTTCTCACTTGCTTGGTGCCTGATTGATACCAGTGTAGATTGGAGAGATTCTTTGTCACAGTGCTTCACTCGACCCAGTTAGACTGGATGACTCGATCGATCACCCCAAAACAATTCCTCAGCAGCAACAGGCTATCATCACGGTGGTCGTGTCTCACATACGTCTCAGTGCACAGAAGATGCTGCAGGCTATTCAAATCTTAGCAACCCGTGATAGTTGCACTGTTCCCTGACTCGATGGACGTCTCCTCTACACCGACATTGGTTTTCAGAAGGTGCAGACAACTTCTGACGCTACGCTGCCTCTCTCATCACGGGAAAGCTATTTGAACGCGGACTATCTTGGAACTCCCCACTGAAGTTTTTTACCGTTTCCCCAGAACCTGCTAGCGCAACGCTAGCTGGGCCAAACCGCCTCTTTAACGGTAAGGAATCCGACTCCCGAGTTGTCATCACACGTGTAGCAGTCTCCTCAGTCCATCCTTTACCCTGTGCAACGCGGAACACGATCAGCAGCGTGGCGATTGTCTGTAATGGAGGATGAGAAGAAGATAGTAAGCGTTTCAAAGATGCCAAACCTGGATTTGATTCATGGACTGTATGAAAACTTGCGAAACTGCATTTCCGATCCCGAACAGGACAAGAAAAGCAATGCAAACGGTAGAGTAGAGTGAGGCGGATTCGATGATCATCGCAGCAACCGATGTGTATTGGGTCCCGTATTCTGGGCCTAGCACAGAAACGATGCGATATCTCAAAATCAGCAGACGGAGAACGATGGCAATGGTAAGGATGATGTTTAAGGCGAATGATAGGCCGAGATAAGGCAGCGTAAAGTTGATATTGTTCGTGACGTAGGGATTTGTGGTCGAAACTTGAATGAGGAACAGTACCCCCATGGCTGCGATTTCAAGTTCATAGCATCTGTTAAGCCATCTCACAAGCAAAGAATAGAGCTCAAGGTACTGACCTACCGAGCCTGCCAGCATCAAGCAAGGGAAGAACATCACGATCCACATAGGAATCCGGCACCTCTGATAAATAACTTTGAAGCGCCACACCTAATATCATCATGGTAAGTCATTGAGTAGATTGTCCAATTCCATGCTTACTGACCACTAAAGCGTCGGACAACCAGTTGGACAGAACAAATGCTACGTTTCCCGCATCGTCTATAGGGATCGAGAACATATTGTTCTCGAACGCGCTTGGACCCCCTGGATAATTACGATTGTCTATGAACGCCATCTGCGTGAATGCCGCGAGTGTGACCATGAAGATAGTACCGAGAATGAAGGAGAGGGTGATGTAAATGAGCAGAGGTAACCATTTCTTGAATCCCACACGATTTTTCTCGCGAACGAGCAGATAGAGGGACAAGAAGTATAGGGCGACGGTGACCCCGTAGGCGATGGAGCTGATAATGACACCTTGAAGCCAGCACCTCTCCGAGAAGAGGGTCTGAGGGTCTTCATTTGGGACCCAGCTCGAGTTGGACGACATATCAACTAGGCAGACAAGGAGGATCAGTGACTCTGAGGGAAGCGCCAATGACTTGACCCTGGCCCGACTGATAACCAGTTGCAAATATAATGGCAGTGCGCCGAAGATCGGGACCTCCAAGAGTCTGTCACTTGTTGTGTAGTCCGAGTAGGCCTGAAGCGGTATTCATTTGATTCCCCTTGGCCGCTATGAATCCGAGTCAGCATCTAGGCAACTGTCATGATGAATATGCTTATGCTGTTCATCATTTTCAATTCTTCCGAATCGACGCACCCATGGATGATGGATCCCACGCTAGCTACGATCGTCCAAAAATGTTCAGTACAAAATCACGTAATGCCAGCCAATCAGTACCTTCGTCACGGATAAGTTGGTCCCGCACGCAAAGTGTGACATTACTTATCAGCGGCGTCATTTGCATCGACTTTCAGCGGCCCCGGTGAGCCATCACAATCATATCACGGGGATAGAACGGTGATATGCTGTAAATATATATATCAAATGTAGCTCGGGCGTGGGCGCGCATGGCCACCCGCATCTGGGCTACCGCGAGCTGCGCAACATGCTTTCCAAATTTCGGCAAGACCGAGAGAAGCGCAAGATGTTGCCTCAGTCTACCCCATCAGGGGAGCAGGGGGGGTCGGCACGGACACCCGGGACAGGTTACAGGAAGCGAACGCACGGCGAAGAGGAAGACAGATTAGTATACGTGACGACGGGGACCTGGAGTGTGGGAGAGGTATGATAGACACTCGTCTTCTCCATAATGTGGAGTGGAGTGTTGGGGGTATTGACGGAGAGATATGGATATGTTTACAATGGTCGACGAAGAGATCGAGATCAGAGTTGGCACATTGGCGCTCATGATTAGCTTCAAGTTGGTTATTGCTCATTTGTGTCTAATTGATACTACTGTAGACTGAAGGGATTCTCTGTCACAGTGCTTGACTTAACCCAGTTGTTGAATGATTCAATCAGTCGCCCCGCAACGAGCCTCAGCGGCCCTACGAAATGACCTATTATCATGACGGTTGTGTCTCCCGCGCGTTCTAATACACGGAAGCCAGTGTGATATGATTCAGATCTGAACAAAACTTTGTTACCCTCTCCCCTGTCTCGATAGATATAATGGAACTATCGAAGTCTGCTCTGCACCAACATTAGGTTTCAGAAGGAGATGGTTTTCGACCAGGACGTTACGCTGCATCCCCATTATCTTTCTTTACATTCTCCCCAGAACCGGCCAGCGTAAGCGAAGCGCCAGCTGAGACAGACTGAGTTGCCATCACACGTGTAGTAGTTTCCTCAGTCCATCCTTTACCCTGCGCAATGCGGAACACGATTAGCAGCGTGGTGATTGTCTGTAGTGTGGGGTGAGAAGAAGACAGTAAGTGTTTCGAACAAGCCAAACCTGGATTTGGTTCATGGACTGTAGGAAAACTTGCGAAACTGCATTTCCGATCCCGAACAGGACAAGAAAAGTGATAGAAACGGCAGAGTAGAGTGAGGCGGATTCGATGGTCATCGCAACAACTGACGTGTATCGTGTCCCATATTTTGGGCCCAGAACAGAAACAATGTGATATCTAAAGGTCAGCAAACGGAGAACGATCGCGATGGTAAGGATGATGTTTAAGGCAAGGGACAGGCCGAGATAAGGCAGCGTAAAGTTGATATTGTTCGTGACATAGGGATTTGTGGTCGAAACTTGAATGAGGAACATTATCCCCATGGCTGCGATTTCATAGCGTCTGTTAAGCCATCTCACAAGCTTAGAATAGAGTTCAAGGTACTGACCCACTGACCCTACGAGCATCAGGCAAGGGAAGGACATCACGATCCACATAGGGACCTGGCACTCCTGATAAATGACTTTGAAACGCCACACCTGACCTTATGATGAGTCGTTAATCAGACCGTCCAATTCCATGCTGACTGACCACTAAAGCGTCGGACAACCAGTTGGACAGAACAAAGGCTGCGTTGCCCGCATCGTCTATAGGGATCGAGAACATATTGTTCTCGAACGCGCTTGGACCGCCGGGATAATTACGATCGTCGATGAACGCCATCTGCGTGAATGCCGCAAGTGAGATCATGAAGATAGTACCGAGGATGAAGGAGAGGGTGATGTAAATGAGCAGAGGTAACCGTTTCTTGAATCCCACACGATTTTTCTCGTGAACGAGCAGATGGAAGGACAATAAGTATAGCGCGACGGTGATCCCGTAGGCGATGGAGCTGATAATGACACCTTGAAGCCAGCACCTCTCCGAGAAGAGGGTCTGAGGGTCTTCATTGGGAACCCAACTCGAGTTGGACGACATGTTGATTAGCTAGGCACTAGGCGAGGACGATGGCTGCGCATGACTTGACCGTGGTCTGGCTAATAACCTGTTTGCAAACTAATGGCAATGCACCTAATTTATCGGCATTTGTGGCCATGGGGCGTCTGTCACTTGTCTTGTCGCGCTGGCAGCTGCTGCCATTGCCAGCTGGGCAGTGCTGGCAGTGGCTGAAGCGATTCATTGCGCCTTATGTGCGCACAACTTAGCCGAGGTTTTGAGCAGCTCGCCGTCTGGAGCTGTCTGGAACCAACCTTAGAGTCATCGACCCCCAACGACTACTCCACCACAGGCTATTTGAGAGCTGTGGTTGGAGGATGGCTAGCGAGAAAGGAAATTAGGGATCCTAAGTACTAAAAGGAAAACGGGCGAACGTATGATGCGGCCCGGGCCAATGCGGTCGTCAATTGATTACGTTACAACTTACAGTTACACTGGCATTGGGTGACGGTTACATAACGTTAACTTACACTTTCGCCTCGCAGAAGACAGCTGGTGGTGTCTACGTACAGCCCCTGCCAGTTTGGACTCCGGAGCAACTCAACTCAGTCTGGAGTCAACCTCAGAAGTCATCCACCCTTGATTCCTCTCTTTCGTGACTTTCCGTACTCTAACTTATCACAGTTCTCAACGGCCGTGGTACTAGAGTCATCACGCGATATATCACGGTACACACCGTCTTGCAGATCATCGAGCCTAGCCACACGGCAACGCTTTTCCCATGCCTTGGTCCGGTCAATAAAATTCTCCAAGGTCCAACTCGTCAAAGCGGAATTCCGATCATACCTCAATGCTTCCAAATATGCTTTCAGGTTGTGGGGCAAGGGTATTGCTCCACGGTACTAGGGCTCCGTGAAAAACTCGGGCGTTTTTAACAACCACTATTTTTGACATGTTTTTAACATTGTCGTAAACTCGGGGCCAAAAATGAGTGTCAAAAACGCACATGGTAAGATTGCAAATAACGAGTTGTCGTGACTTCAGTTCCCTCTACGGAAAAACTGGATGGCGAATTAGCTGCGCAGGCTCCATCAGCCAAGATACTTGCCTCCGACACCTCGGGCTCACCAATGAAAGTCCTCCCCCTCGTTCGGTCCTCTTGTTCGAGGTAGTGCTCAAGGTATGAGTGCGGTTTTTGTATTGTCAGCTTTGTATTTCAATGGCTTATGTGCGCGTGTACAGTACGAGGGCGAGCTGAAGTATGTTCCTGCCAATGACGGAGAGTCCACGGGGCCATCTTAGAGGTGGATTTCTACCCCCGCTCGTGGGCAGTCGCTGCTGTCTAACTTCAAGCAATGCAGTATCGTCGGTGTTAAAACGCTGATTGCAAGCTACGTATATTGGCAAAGCTTTTGTCGCAATGGCGCGTGAGGCTACGTGGTGTATTCTATGTCAAAGGGGAGTCAGCAGTCCAATTTGATCACCATTCCGCCCCAAAGTCAGCTTTATGGATCCTCTCTACCTCATCATACAGCGTCGTCCAATCCCGACAAACCGCGTCATACCCTCTCTCAGCGTTTCCTGTCGGCTTGACCGAATGTTCTATTCTCACGTTGATATTGCACAAAGTCGACTGGCGCAAATAATTCATGCAATGCTTCGTGAGCTGAGATGGTGGCTCGCGAGCGTTGAAATTGTCGCGGATGATGCCCAGACACTTGAGCTGGTGGAGAAGCGTGACCGTATAGGTGACGGTTTGACCGCTCCTTGGGTCGGGGAGGACGACCGTGTGGCCCCCACGCGGAATGAGTGCGTCGAACTCAGCTTTACCCTCGTCCGACTCGAGGCTGTAGTGAGCGGTCTTGTCTACACGGATCGCTACTGGGTCTCCGAACGAGACCGAAAGCGACAGGTCTGCGTTTGGACAATGGGACATCAGAGCAGATCCAGGAAGAACAATAGCCCTACTACTACCTTTGGACAAACGTACGCCATCTGCCAATACGAGGCAAAAGTATATACAGAGAACGAGGGCGGGTGCGGCGATGAGCTTGAACATTGCGAATCTGAATCTCTATCCACGGCACTTGGCTGAAATACGTGGCGATCGCTTTCAAGTTTCAACTTGAACGGCACACTATTAGTCTGGCGAGCTCGCATTTATCTGGGATTCGTGGGAAATCCCGTCGACCCGATTTCGGCAAGTCCGTTGTTCTATAATTATCCTGATAGCAAGGTAGATCTCAGATATCATGCTGAGAGCCATTGCATTAATAACCAACTTGAACCAACTGGATGCATCAATCGATCAATTCCTGACGAGAAACTAGCTAATCTATGTGGTTCGGCGAGTTGTTACCGATCCGTTGCAGGACGCTAACCTTTCTTGTGTACCGTTAATCATGGTCTTGCCAGAGTGGCGGGTTTCTTCTGATGGCACAGGTGTGACCTGTCTCCCCCGACAGTATCGCTGATTTTTCAAAGACCGTTGCTACGACGAGAAAGGAACGTTTCACAAATGAGTTACCAATATTAATGACGATAAGCTCAACCGCCACCGGTCCACCTCCGGGAGCATATCAAATGTCCGCTGTGGGCTGCGCATACAACCATCGTCCCAGATGAACCTCACCAACAGAATTTTTGCTATCCTCAATGTCCTCGTCACGACTTGGACATGCGTCAATAAATGGAACTCGGAGGTACAACCAGGAGCCCGTAAGTCACTTCACAAGAATAATTCACAATGGACCATCGACTCATCTCCATCAAGCAAATCCCTCAGACCACGAAAAATACAGCTATCGCGGCCCCGATTACCCCCTTGAGCTACCTTTCCGCATCTCCGATGGTCCAGTAGCCATGACTCTGCACGAGACTGTCCATTTCCCGCTCAACGGGACTGATCCCGTTGCTCAGATGGAGTGGGACATGCTCGTCACAGCGCCCAAAGAGGCCGGTCGTACGCGTCTCGGCCCAGACAATCGGGTGTTCACCGTGGTATTCTGGCATCATTTCCACTGCCTGTGGTCAATCCAGAGGGCACTGAATGACCCCAATGATACCTACGCCGGCTACGATCATCTTCATCATTGTTTCAACTACATGCGGCAAATGCTGCTGTGTCAGGCTGCGGATACGCTTGAGCTCGGAGATTTTATGGAGAGGGATTTCGAGAATGATCGTGTTGGAGATACGCTGGTCTGTCGGGACTGGCAACACGTCTATGTTGCGATGGATGAGAACTATCAGAATTGGTCAGAGTGGGCAAAAGAGTGGAATTGAGCACAGTGTACCCCATGTATCGTTGGCAAGTTCACATCATGCTACGGTACTAACGTTGGGTCCACCAGAGCTGGTAGCGTCAGAGTCAGTGCACCGACTCTCAGCCAATCGATCTTGGAATAGGTCAGTGTCGAACAGAAAAGGTTGACTCATTTGGCTGGCTACAACTGAGAGATCTCATGCAATCCTCATCGCCGGTAGAAGTAACCTGTGTGAACTTTGACCCTAGACCAGTCCGAGGTTGAACCCATCAGCGGACTGAACGTGTAGCGGTCTCCACGAAACATCGGAGCTGACGTAAGATACAGAGACAGTCGATCGCCAAGGGTCTATCGAGATATCGACGCGTGCCAGATTCCCGATCATACCTGGATGGCGAATTTGGGGGATGATCTAGGCGACGACCGTGACGCCGGTACTGTAATAGGAACGCCATGCACAAGGCCATCAACTAGTGTTGCCACAAGCCTTCAACTTCGGAGATCCTGTTTCAATTCCTTGTGGCCTGATCACGGGAGTTTCGTTGAGGATAGCTGTGCACGTGTGAAGATACGGAGATGCATTCTGAATCAAAATTACAGACACATTTCAGCTGAGTCCTGACCGGCTTGCAATGCCACTGGCAGTTTGGACGAGTTTCTCGCCGGCTTGACGTCCATTGATGCGCAGATCATCATCAGTGTGACAATTGCTTCGTGAACTCACCTATCGATATATACGAACTCGTCACAAATAGAATCCGATGGATTTTTGCGTTTGGTTACCACATAACTATCCGGAAACAGAAAAATTGAAGCGACTCTGAGGTTGGTTGCGGCACTAGAAAATTCGGTGGCTGTGATCCCAACTCGAGATGGCTGAAACCACGTGGAAGATAGATGAAGGCGAAACGTACCAGACGTGCGTACAAATTTTTCAACGACCTCAACTCAGGCGTTCGGCTGTTGTTAGTGCTCCATGGCGGTCCCGGGCTCTCGCATCATTATGTTCTCCCCTTCAAAGAACTCCACGCTCGTTTCAACATACCAGTCATATTTTACGACCAGATTGGTATCGGCGAGTCCTCTCATCCCAAGAATGTCCCTAAAGAGTTCTGGACACTTGACCTCTTCATGGACGAGCTCGACAACGTTCTCCAACATCTCGGCATCAGCGCCAACTTTGATCTGGCCGGTCGTTCGTGGGGTGGAATGCTGGCGACGCATTGTGTCAGTCACAGGCACCCACCTGGACTACGACACTTAGTCCTTGCGAGTACTGCGCCATCCATGTCTCTGTGGGTGGAGAGCACTCGTCAACTGATGCAGAAGCTGCCAACGGAGCTGAGAGAGACGTTGGAAAAGCATGAGAGGGAGCGAGCGACGGATGACCCGGAGTATCAGGAGGGGATGAAGGTCTACATGTTTGTCAGCTCACTCCGTGGCCGGAAGAGCTAGATGCCTCTTTTGCTGCTATGCAAACTGACCCCCACTGTTTGTTCGACGATGCGAGTACTTCCATGCGTCTACTCTTTTCGCAGCACACTGACGTTGTGATATAGGTGGGGTCCGTCAGAGTTCACCGTCTCCGGAATATTAAAGGATTGGTCTTGCTTAGACCAAATTCACACCATCGACTGCTCGACTCTTGTGACGCACGCCATGGGTGACGAAGCACAAGATGTGTATGTAGGGCCGTTTTTTACGAAGATCCCGAAAGTGCGCTGGGTGACGTTCGCAAGAAGCAGCCACATGGCCTTTTTTGAGGAACCAGATCATTACTTCAAGATCGTTGGGAAGTTCTTGACGGAGGCCTGAATGAAATGGCTCGATGTGGTATAGGCAAGGAATTGCCGTACTCTGGTCGCGAGTCTTGTACTTTGAGTCAAGAAAGAAAATATTGCACAATTGCATCAGCAAATGTGATTTCCCCATCGCGGAACGAAGATCGCGTGCGATGGCCGCCAAACGAACGCAAAAATCCGTTACTACTTAGGTGCAACGCGGAATGTCCTGCAGCTGGTGAAATATCTTTGGGCATGCTCTGTTCGCGGGCCCGTCATTGGTAGAATTTCTATTTAGATCGATCGACTTGCAAAGATGTTACAAATCGGTTGGCTAAAAGTTTGGTACTTACCCCGTTGTCGATCCATGATGCAATTTTCGTCAACGTTTCCCCCACCTCGGGAACGTGCCACGTAAACAGCAGGTGATCATGGAGCGTATCCTTGGCCTCGTGATAAGCCACCTGTCCCTTTCCCTCTCCCTCCCACATATCCCTTGCCATCTTCCACCACAACGCCCGAATCGAATCCAACAACGTTTCCGCTCCCCCCCGCACACACCAGCGTCCTCAGGAACCCATTAAACCGCGCGTCAACGCATGCGTGCAGCGATGCTGGACTCATCCACGCATTCTTTTCCGCGAACCCGAGTCCGAATGGGCCCAGAAACGCCATCTTTCCATAGCTCAGCGCTCACCATGCGTGTCCTGTCCGGCCCCGCAGTGCCTATGTAATCTGCCGAGACTTAACAATTTCGGAAGGCCTTCGTTCCATACGAGAATCCAAACAAGTTTGACAAACCAGATAACTCAAGACTTCTGCATACATTTGTCCATTGAAGGTAGTGGGGCTATTGTTCTTCCTGGATCCGCTCTGACGTGCCATCATTCAACGCATACCCGGTCTCGTTTGGAGTAATAGCGATCTGTGTAGACAAGACCGCTCACTACAGCCTCAAGTCGGACGACGTTCGACGCGCTCATTCCGCGCGGGGGCCACACGGTCGTCCTCCCCGACCCAAGGAGCGGTCAACCCCTCACCTATACAGTCACGCTTCTCCACCAGCTCAAGTGTCTGGGCATCATCCGCGATAATCTTAACTCTCACGAGCGGCCCTCACTAGGCTCACGAAGCATTGTATAAAATGTTTGTGCTAATCAACTTTGTGCAATATCAACATGAGAATGGAACATTCGATCAAGCCAACAGGAAATAAGAGAGAGTGGGACGCGATTTGTTGTGTCGGAGGACAGTTAGTAAGAAAGGAAATCGGAGGTCGATGACTCTGAGGTTGACTAGTGTCTTGACTAGGGTTGACTAAACCTCGGCTCAGGTGGTAGATGAAGCATGAGCCCCACCGGTGCGACAAGGCAAGTGACAGACGTCCATGGGCCACAGATGAATCCGGATGAGTCCGGAGGCACTGTCACTCATTTGACAACAGGTTACTAGCCAGGCCACGGTCAAGTACATGCCATTGAGAGCTGTGACTGGGGGGTCGATGAGTCTGAGGTAACAGGTTCACTCGAGACGCGAGCTGCTCAAAGCCTCCGCTCAGTTGGCAGATGAAACGCGATGAATTATGCTTCACAGCCCACTGGCGTGACAAGGCAAGTGACAACCATAGCACACGTCAGCGAGCAACCCCACCACATGCGCCGTATTACACAGGTTACCGCTGATTCGGAAGTCCTGCTCAACTAAAACTGTCGGCAGGAACGACAGGACCGGGAGGGGGACCTTAAGTCCTCTTTTCAGGGCATTTGAGAGAACTGGGTGTACTGCAATTCATCTGGCAACATGTTACTGGCCAGGTCACGGTCAAGTACACGCCACTGTAGTCTCGTCACCAGACGTTCCATTTTAGGAAGTTCGGGCTATGATGTTACACCTGAGGCAGTTTTGGTCGTCGGGAGATCCCGACACAGCCTGAGGTGTAGACCGAAACGGCTGGAGACTAACGCCACTGAGAGCCGTGATTGGGGGGTCGATGAGTCTGAGGTTGACTCGAGACGCGAGCTGCTCAAACCTTCCGCTAAGTTGGGGGATAAATCATGCTTCACAGCGCAGTGGCGAGACAAGGCAAGTGACAGACTCGCCCCCACAGATGCCAATGTTCGGTGCACTGTCATGCATTTGATAACAAGTTCCAGCAGGTCCATGGTGAACTCGCGTGCACTTCGCTCACTGATCGTGCTTGCCTGTCCCGCTGACGTGTCATCCAACTCGCGTTGGGTTCCAAATGAAGACGCTCAAGCACGGGCCTCAAGGAGTCATTATCAGCTCGATGACATGCGGGATCATTTCAGTGGGTTGGTTAGCTGACAAAAACAATACATTTAGTGTTGACCGATGTTAAGCGAGTGTTTAGGACTGGTCCTAAACACTGGTGTTCCACCGAAGATTATAGCTTGGAGTGGAGGATGGTTAGCAAGAAAGGAAATCAAGGGTCCATGCCTCTGAGATTGGCATAGACTGATGTTTTATATCCAAGGCGAACCCTCCCGACATAATCCCAGTGCCTACGCGTATGCCTCGGCTCCACTCGAACGAAGATTTCATTTACATAACGTCTGCCATCTGACAGATTTGAATTTTTACGGAGAGGCATCCAATTTTCTGCACGCCACAACGTTTTGCCACTTCAAGACGAGACGAAATATAATCTATTGTAATATCGTTGGTGGACGCGATGTCTACCCCGAATCATAAAGTGGTACACATTGATGGGCCATTTGTGAAGAGCGTAACTTTGATCACCTGGTCGAATGTTGCACCATGTAAATGGCTGCAACGCCGATCAGAATCATCTCGGATTGTTAACCCATTCTGGGTGCTCACCAGGTATTGTTTCCTTTATTTGCACCCATTCCACGAAGCAGTTGGAATCGCCGCCAGATTCCAATAATGGAAGGCAGCTGAGCTCGAATGAAAGCACTTCGTCCGTTGCACAGCTGAACTTTCTGTGCCACGACACAGGGCCGTTCCCAAGTTCAATATTTCCAAGTTTCGCGATGGGAGGAGGACGGGTGGTGTAAGAAAGGGAAAGACTGTCCAACGGAATCGTGGAATTGACACGATACAGTGCGAGAGAACCAGAGTGGCCCTCCTGACCGAAAGACTCCGGTAAGTCTACGTGGAGCTCGCAAATCTCCATCCCCCAGTCAATTGCACGGAACTGAATGATAGTTGACACCTTTCCGTTTTTTTTGCGTCAGAGAACTTAGCCGACTCTGAGACTGTCAAAGGTGGACTCACGGTGGGCGTAATGCGCACTCTCCTATCATCCGGCGTGATGGTGCCGCTATGGACCATGTGTGCAGCAAAATCGTCATCGAACACGCTGTCCGGGGATGCGGCGTCCACCAAGCTGAGCAGAATAGGGTATGTGGTCAGTCGACGACTAACAGGGGGAGTGGGCCGTTGTATCTCATCAAACCCGATATACTGGTCGGGTCGGCGAAGGAGGTGGATGTTCTGCCTTGTGATCAGTGCGTCAGCCTGAGGCACCTCCTTACTCGAGGTGAGCACCGCAGGGAAGACGCTGAGTGTGACGTTGAGAAGCGTGCACGCGATGACAACGACAAGAGTCCACGGAATCGCTTGGTGCCTGCGCTGGTTTTCATCAAGGCAGGGGGTAGATAGGGGAATGTCTTTGGAGGACTCGCAATCACCGTGGCCGAGCTGACTCGCGTCTAGTAGAGGGACATAGTCGTTGGAATGTGTCGAAAACATGGCGTAGTCTCCATCCAACGTCAGGTCTGATTGTACACAAGTTAAAGAGGTGGGGAATGGCAGGCACTCAGCCTATCAGCTCACTGATCCGTCTGTCACTGATCTGCCTTATCGCGCCATTGGGCTGAAGCGCGGGGTTCATCGCGGTTCAAGCAACTTAGCCGAGATCTTGAACACCGAGAGTCTGGACCCAAGAACCCCAATTTCCTTTCTTGCTAGTAGCCGCCTTCCATGCAATCACCGCTCCGATCAATGGCCTGTGATAGTCGTCGAGCGATGAAGTTCCACAGCGATCTTGCAGATTGGAACTTGAAGGTGCTGGTATTTACGACAGTAACGTAGACTGGTGCAATCCACACCTGCCAATTTAACCCAGGTTCGGAGCAGCTTCAAGTTGACGGTTGAACTGGGTCAGTTGTTTCAGGTTGTGAGGCAAGCCTTGAATCCGTGGGATTATCTTAGTGGTGAACTTCCGAGTCTGTGACCGAGCGCTTGTGCGCGGTCGCTGCTGTCGAAGCAATGTACCATAATCGTTAGTGTTATGACGCTGATCGCAAGTCATGAAAATGAGTTCAATATCATCCTTTGTGCAGACACAAGGCACAGTCAGCTAGCGAGAATATATGAGGACGGGATCACAGTGGCATCACAATTCTTATTCGATCTTTCCTCATTATCACGTTTGCCCGTTTCGTGCTCATTTGTGCGTCAGGTAGTGGTGGAAAATGCATGCCAGTGGCTGATCATGATCCGGGTAACACTATTGTCTTTGACTGACATGATGCTGACCATTTTATTGGACCCGCAACGCGTTGACAATTGATCCCTTCTGTCGCTCTTTGGCCCTCGCAATCATTGAGCGCTTCGATCAAGTGATTCGGGTCGTTTGATCAAAAGGATGTTTATTATTCTTGACCGCCATATGAAACGTCAACACACCTACGAACACAACAAGATAATCAATAGAGATCGACCCAACCTCCTTGGCACGCCCGAATGTATCATTATTCCTGGACCCGGAGGGGACAGGTTTCCAACCCAAGAATTCGTGGGAACGTGCAAAATCCGACGCCCGTGGGAACCCTTGGCTTGACTTAACGGGAACCCAACCCTGACCACAGTCTAAGGTTAGGTAGTGGCGTGGAAGAGGATTATATGTGATAATCATCAAAGTTTCGTGTTTGTTGTTGTGACTGGCCGACTCTTCTTATCCTTTCATGTCTCTGTCGTTTTCGAACGATTCGGTCGTAGAGGTCGTCTTGGTCGTTTGTGACGATGTTGAATGTGATTGTAGACGTTGCGGATAAACGCGAACATTACTGATATACTATATATTAAACATTCACGCTTCTCGCAGCGCGATCCATAAAGAGATGATGTAACGAGTTCCACGTTGCCTACACTTCGTACTACAAGCATTAGAGGTTGCTTGTATCAGAAACCCAGACACCTGACTGCGATTGCACGCTTTCACTGATCTCTTTCGATTTTATCCGTTTCACGATCCTTTTCATCCTCACTCTGCTGCCCGGTGTGCGTCTACTACTGTCTTCTCCTTCTTCTCCTGTGTCATGCCTCTCCTGTGGTCGTGCTCGTTTCCATGCACGCGCTCAGTTTATCCGCAAACTGCATGCTACGACGAAAGCTGCGATGGACAGCGAGGATATAAAATTCGATCACGTGGTTACTATCCTCGGGTCCAGGGGTGCCCGGAGGGTAATGATATGTAACATAACCAGATGTGCAAACCATGGGAAAACGTCAACACAGCATCCTCAGGCTCTTGCGGCTGATGTTGTTGTGCCATCCATACTGAGTTCAAAAGGTAAGATCAATTGAACATACACCAAAGCGCCATTTTTAGGGATCTCCGGGCCTTCCTGGGCATCTACATCGATCAAGAGTTGCGATTCGCAGAACACGCAGCATACGCCAGTGACTCACCATTGACCAAGGGCACCAAATTTATACGTACCCCGAGTCGCCTGCAAGCGCCTAACCAAGATCACCATGGAGGGGAGTCAAACCCATGGAGCTGAGTTCATCAAAAACCTTACGATCCCCAAGGTTCCATATGCGGTCAAAACGTGGGGCACGAAACTACTGGAAAGGGGGGAAAGCAGTAAAGGGGTGATCGCCAGAGGCTTCGGAAAGAAGCTCGAATCTACACATACAACGACTACTAGCCACGATCCAAATCACTGGAGGCATGCACTCCGTGTTATTCAGAAATGGAAACTGGGTACGTACTGGTTTGGACTGCTCGGTACTGCGGTTTCACCGAGACCTTGTCCAGCTCACCCCAATGTCCACCGCGAGCGACATCCGTTGCCTCCCCATCCAACCTCTCCTCATTCGTAAACACTGTGAACGATCCGCGGAGCTACGCCTCGCCACCCTACCCCTCTCATATTCACTTCAGGAAGCACGCATGTCCACAGCAGTGCATCACAAATCCCCGCCCCACCACCTCACCTCAGCCTTCCATCATGATCACGACCCCCGAAATTTCAGAACCATGACCCCCACCCGCATTGACACCAAATGGCGCCCGCGCACGATCATAGCAATAAAAGACGACGCAGCTAGCGCCACCATACAGGATGCGGTGGCCAAGACAACCGAGGACGTATGCATCTACTCGGACGGTTCCGGACAAGGAGGGAACATAGGTGGAGCAGCCATCCTTAGACGGAACGGCAAAACCATTAAAAGCCTATGCTTCGATCTCGGACCGGACACACAATACACGGTCTTCGAAGGAGAAATTGTTGGAATGATACTTGGGGCTCACCTCCTCAAACAGGAATGTACGTTCACCTCCGCGTCAATTGCGCTTGACAACCGCGCGGCCATCCAAGCCACCAACTCGTTCAGGTCAGACCCTGGCCATTACCTCCTAGGCATTTTCCACAGCATCTTGGGGGAAGCCCTCGACAAACACAGCATCCGCAACATCACGCTTAGATGGGTTCCAGGCCATGCAGGTGTCTCAGGAAACGAGGAAGCAGACTTGCACGCGAAACGAGCCGCTCACGGTGAAACATCGCATATCAACCTCCTCCCGGAACAACTCCGAGGACCCCACAAATCTGCGAGAACCCTGCCAACAACCAAATCGGCCACCAAACAAGCCACCAAATCCCAACTAACCGACATCGGAAAGCCATCTTTTCCACGTCCCCACGTACCTCTTCAGCCCACTCCGTAGACCCAACCCTCCCATCAAAAAATTCCACAAATCACTGACGACCTATCCAAACATCTCGCTGCTGCACTCTTGCAGGTATCATGATACGCCACCTCGTTGTCGCCCCACTTCATCTCCGGTTGTTTTCCTTGAACTCAGGAGAGAGACGAAAGGAATAACTAAATGAAAATAACAATGATTAAATAACAGACAACTGAGACAAGGCGAGGCTGGACTACGACGGGCGTGGCATATTACTATGACAATTACTTACATTTATACTACTATTATTGCCAGTCCAACCCCACAAGCCCCATACTGTAACTATATAAACTGTCCAGCAAGAGGCCACACTAACCTCATTGGACAATAAACAACGACTCGGAGAAAACAAAAGGATCACCGTTAGCAACTTTATCGGATGACAGGGAATACGCCAACTTGAAAGGGGTGTCTTGAACGTTCGATATCCGCTTATCTATCAGATGGTGAGCGATATAGTATGCGCTTGCGTGATACGCTAGGACTGCAGCGAGTAGCCTGTTGGTCGTCCGAATTCACTGAAGAACGGAAGGAGTTGCTGGTAAATGCCGCGGGAGCAGTTTCCTTTGACCGTATATATAGCCAGGTGCAAATTGAAATAGTAAGACTAACTTGGCGGCCTGCGAGTTGTGCCAGAAATATCCTGTTCTTGACCATCAGGTCTCAGGCTTGTCCGAGTGGCCAAGTAAGTCGAACTTGGGAATATGATCTTGGCACAGCGGCTGTCAATGAGAGGGTGTCTCCGTCGATTGGGCGGCTGGGCCATTCCATTGCGTTTGAACAAGGACGGAGCATTCACAAGACCCTACATTTTAAAGATACCGAGTGAGAGTAGGATCTAAGTAAAACAAAGCGTGTTGCCAGCCTCGAGTGGTGCCTTGCAAGTGCCAGCAGCTGACCGGGTTGCTGATTGACAATTTGACACCAGGGATGGAAGCTGATACTAGATGCATCGCGTGACTGTCTATCTTGAAGAGTTTCCCTCATGGTGCCCAGTGGGCTCTCTCATTGGTGGCTTTTTCGGCGTTCCGTGCGAGTCTTGTCCACGACGGAGGGCGACGGCGAGTGCCTCTGAGCAGCAAGTTTCTCACCAGCGCACGTTCGTTGGTCGTGGTGATTACCACACGCTGACACTTCTCAGCCTTCAAAACGCCGAGCAAGCGATCGCTCGTTGAGCCGTGAGTCGCCCCGATATCATCATGATGCTGCAGCTCACCCTCCTCGCAGTTGCGGCCGTCCTCGTCGGCGTCGATGCCCAGTTCATCGATCTTACCAACACTTCCACCCAATTCTCGTGTCTCGCAGAGTCTACGGGCGTCCACGTGCCTGGCACTGTTCCCTGCAACCCATATGAGCCTCTCCAGCAACACCTCGCCTTTGCTGGCCCGACCGGTATGACCGTCAGCTGGAGCACTTACGCCGAGCTCGCTCCTCCGCAGGTCTGGTACGGCGAGTCCCCCATCGCCCTCACTAACGTCGCAACCGGAAACTCGAGCACCTATCCGACCTCCCGTGTATGGGACAACCACGTCAAACTCACCGGGCTCAAGCCAAACACAAAATACTGGTACCGTACCTCTTACCAGTTCAGTTCTTTCTCCATTCCCGTCTCTGTTTCAGCTTTCTCATAACCCTCTTTTGCAGAAACTGTGCTGGGTGTGCATACAGATCCACCGACACCTTCACCACTGCTCTTGAAGCGGGTGAGGAAAGCCCCTTCACAGTGGCGGTCGTCGTCGATCTTGGATTGATGGGTGCTGACGGTCTCAGCACCAAAGTCGGCCCATACGGAGGTGCAGCGAACCCACTCGGCCCTCATGACCTCAACACGATCCAGAGTCTCGTCGAGAATAAGGAGTATGCCCTTCTTTCAACTAGTCCGCCACTCTTCTCGCTCATCCTCATCTCTTGTCAAGTACTTATGATTTCATCGCTCACTTTGGCGATATCGCCTATGCCGATTACTTTATCAAGGAGAGCTGGGAAGGCTACTTTGGAAACAACAGCCTTATCCCTAACATGACGAGCGTCATCGAAGGCTACAATGTTTTGCTCGAGCAGTTCTATGACCAGATGACGCCCCTCACTAGTGCAAAGGCCTACATGGTTGCTCCGGGAAACCACGATGCAAGTCTTCCTTTCTGATCCCCTCGCCTATCCTTATGCTCACCATGTACATTCCCACAGGCCAACTGTGATAACGGGTAAGCCTCGCGTACGACTCAGGATCCGACTCAACGTAACTCATAGTGGAACCACGGATACCGTCCACAACATCACCTACACCACTTCCATTTGTGTTCCAGGCCAATCAAACTTTACTGGATACAGTAAGTCCAACCATCGCCCTCCCCTCCACCTCTCCTCGTGAACGAATCCGTTTCCCATCCCACAGTCAACCACTACAACATGCCCTCTAGCGAATCCGGTGGCCTCGGAAATTTCTGGTACTCCTTCGACTACGGCCTCGCCCATTTCATCGTTCTCGACAGCGAAACTGACCTCCCCGTCGGTTTTCAATCGCCAGACGAAACGGGGGGCTCCGACGCCGGCGCGAACAGCGGTCCGTTTGGATACCCGAACCAGCAGTACGATTGGTTCGAGAACGATCTCGCCTGTGTCGACCGCGAAAAGACGCCTTGGGTGATCGTCGGTCTCCATCGACCGTGGTACATCGGCGCCAAGAACGACTCGTCGACGGTCTGCTTGGCCTGTCAGCAGGCGTTTGAACCGTTGATGATCAAGTACGGCGTCGACTTGTACCTGCAAGGACACGTTCACGTGAGTTTTTATCCTTTTGTGTTTTTTTTTTGCCGCAGCGTTTTTACCGACGATGATCTGGCCATCCACAGGCTTACGAGCGGAACGCTCCGATCGCCAACTGTACGTACCTAGCCATACCACCAACCTACACGTATATGAACTTACTTGCTTCCTTGTTTCCAAGACACCGTCGATCCCGCAGGACTAAACAACCCGACCGCACCCTGGAACATCGTCAACGGTGCCGCAGGTCACTACGACGGTCTCGACACGCTCGTGTCGACCCCGTACTACTCCGTCAAGGCTTGGGACACGTGAGTTTATCCTCTGCGCATCCTTCTTTTTTTTGCTTGCCTCGTTGGCATGGTCCCTTCTTCGTCTGCGATGGGTCGTACATGGGCGCTAACGGACGACGTTGCTTATGCACGCAGTGCCTATGGTTGGTCTCGACTCACGTTCCACAACCGAACGCATCTCACGCACGAGTTCGTCGCGAGCGCAAACGGAAGCGTCCTCGATACCGCAACGTTGTACAAGGCGCACGATTTCTGGAACGAGGATAGAAATAGCCAAGGAAATTGAGATAGTACAATGCGAGTGGCGTCCCCGTCTTCGTAAAAGAACGGCACTCGGAAACATGAACATTTTTATTATGTGAAATCGGTTTACAACGCACGGTTGGAAATCTGAGCACTCAGTACAGAAATTAGTATGTGATTGCAAAGGGACGTATGTAACCAACTACAAGTTGACTCATCCCAGTGGTCTCGCAAACACCTGAAGAAAGGGGATATGGCATAGAGAAGAAGGTGAATCGATAGGCATAGGTACATAGATGACAAGAAATGACGGGGGAGATAGCAGTATATCGGACGTGCGCATTCATTCATGCACGGATGGGCCTCATCGACGCCGGCGTCGGACGTCCTTTCGGCCTCGGTCGGTTCAGTCGCAAACCATCCGACGGCCTGTACCAATTCAATGGTCTTTCAGTTCACGCCATCGCCGCGCAGGAAAACGACACTCACGTCACCAGGGTTCCTTGCGAGACATTTGCTGCAGTCGGGGCCCTAACGCTAATGTTGCTAATTGTTGTGTTGTTCTCCTTATTATCAGCACCGTTCCGACTGGTGCTCTTCTTCGACCATCCGAACGCGGCACGCCGTGCCGTCGATCCAGTACGAGGCCGAGGCGGAAGTCCAAAGACACGTTCAGGTTTGTCTGGGGAGACGACGCATCCCTTTGACTCTGCAGACGCCTTCAACGGTATATTCGGATTAACCGTAATTTGTTGCAACGCGGCGGAAAGCGGCGAAGGCTGACGAAGCATAGCATTGTCGATAGATGTGGTGAGAGAAGCCGCGACCGTTGCCCGTAGATGTTCTGCACCCGGGGAGGACGTGAACGACGTCTTGACGGTTCGAGGATATGGCGAGGGCCGACTGTTGACCCGTGATCGCACACGACGAAGGCGAACGTCAGATGGAAGTGGACCATAAGTCTGGAGCGAGTGTTCCAGCATCGATTGCATTCCTGATGGATGACGCGGAGGGTCGAACGCTAGCGAAGGTGTCAACTTACCCCCAAAAAAGACGTGCGCACAAACAACTCACATTGAATCGCGAAAACCGAAAACGGCGTGTCAAGCCAGGTACGTTGGCTCTCCGTGACCACGCCCTCGGCTTCGTCCCGCAGAGCATAGTATCTTCTGAGCGCTGTGATCCCTCGCTCATCATCCCACAACGAATACGAATCCACGGACGAGGTTTCGGGATCTACAACGTAAACTTGAGGCGGATCCATTGTTCTCGTCGCAGCTTCAGCGAGTTTGACCGTACTAGGTGTGGAGCCCGGGACCGAATATTCAGAAGAAGTCGTGTGCGACAGCGGCGAGGTGAGTTCCTCCTCGATTATTTCGTAAATCGAGGTTCGTGACGCGCGAGCTTGGGATATACGTCGACGGTGACCACCTGCGTAGGGGCGGGCACGATCAAAGGCAGCGGTGGATAATGGTTGCGAAGCGTTTGAGAGCAAGATATTCAGTTGCGACAGATCGATACTCGACAACGATCCCTCCGAGAACGAGGAGTAACCGTCCGAAATGGATAGTGGGGGTGTTTCCACCCCGGAACTCGACGTACATGTACTCGACCGGGAGCGGTTGACGCGGCTGGGTCGAGTGAAGACAGGCAATCGAACTATAGTATATGATGAGCACCATACCTCACGTGTCGTACGTGGTACTTACACGATCCTGAGAGATCTTCGCCATCTCCCATCAATGCCGTGTTCTCGAGGCTCTGGCGCTCGAGAAGACCGTGCTTTGCGTGAATCATGCGTTCGTCGCCAAATTTGAACGAGTTCGCGGTGGAAGCAATCGACGGTTTCGTCCCGATCACCCGCGAGAACTCGGTGGGCTCGTGATCCTCTGGGTGGGTGTTCTTGATACGGCTGAAGACCGTCTCAGGAGGGTTGGCGAGAATATTCTTGCGTCGCTCTGCTTGGATGCATGGCGAAGCACCGATCATAGACGTCACAGAACGGCGCCGTACGTGACCGCCGCCCAGCATCTAGTGGTGTGTCAGCTCAGGATATTAAATTCAGAGTAAAACCTTACACTGATCATCGTGTCATCTTCCTTAGGTGGGCTATGCACACTCGGGATGCTCAGGCTGGAAATAGGGCGATAACGGGGAGGTTTCGCGGCAGCGTTGTCCGATTGTTGTTCAAAGAAAGTCGAATCCGACGAGCAGACAGAGTTCCGACAGCCGGTCTTCTCGAATAGCGAATCGGTCTTTTGAGATTCGTACTGAGTGTCCATGATCGAGTCGTACGATGTCCGATTGTCGTATTCCTCCGAATGGATTCGTTCTCCGCGCAAACTGCCAGCGAGGCTGGGGGTAGGCGAGGCGGATATGGATGCCAGCGGTGTACCACGCTCCGGAGCAGAGTCGAGCATCTTGTCCCCCAGGCCAGGTCGTGCAAGATGCGCCCCCGAGAAGTCGCTGAGCACAGATTCGACCGAAACATTCGATCGATGCCGAGTCCAAGAAAAACGGTGACAGTTGGCATATGACTGTGCAACGCTGGTCATGCTCGTGTTCGAGTCGCCACGGCGGTGGTAGGTGGAGTTGCGGTTGAAGAGACTAATGGGAGGTCCGACAGACACGCCGGAGTCGTGTCGTCGGTGACTACGGTTGTTGTAGGGGTGGATGAGGGACGTGCGGAGGTAGAAGCTTGAGGCATCGCTGTCAACTCTACGACGAAGCGGTTGTCGACGGAGGAAAGAGAAGGTATCGTCAACTGAAGTCGACATTGAAAAATCGTCTGATGAGGGCCTCTCTCGCAAGCTTGGCAGAGGAACGGCCGAACCATAATCGAAAGGGTCGGCGGAACCGCTATGGAGAACATTGCCGTAGGACGAGACCGACGCGATGCTGTAGAAGGATTCATGTTTCCGGTGTTGCCTATCAGACGTTGTGCCAGGTGGAGGATAGAACCCGGGGCGGCTGTCATTGAATTCGAAACCTCGTCGCACCTCCGCAAACGAATCAAATCCTGCGAAACTCAGCGCGGAAGTGCTGCGTTGATGACCAGCAACGAAGTAGGAATTCCGAGCGGCATCGCGTGCCTCGTGCTTAGAGCTGGCGTCGGAATCGAGCCGAGGACGCTCAGGTGGGGACTCGATCTCGATAGCGTGTGCGAGAATCGACTTCATCAACGAACTTTCATCACCAGCAAAAGATGCCATAGAGAGGGATCTCGCAATCTCGGGAGGTGGAATGATATCCGACAGCGTGAGCGGCGGGGTATCTTTCTTGCTTGATGTTGAACTCTTTCCACCAAACTTGAAGTCGCGATTGAGCTGCCCGTCCGATGGTCGAGACATAACAGACGGGGCATTTCGTAGGACTTCAGGCGCGATGATGTTGAGCAACTCTTCGTCCGACGCAGTTGTAGCAAAACTGTCCGATCCGGGGAGTAAGGACGGCTCCATGTTGACGTCGATTGGGAAGCCTCTCGGCGAGAGTTCACGAGACTCGAAGTCGATCGGGAGATTAAACGAGCTCTCGCCCGCCCGGGACAACTCGTCCTGCAGCGTATCGAGTTGAGGAAGTGGGGGTAGGTCATCGAAGTCATAGCGGAGATCAACCTTGGCAGGAGTACGAAACGCGTTCTCGAGCTGCTCGATGAAGCTGCGACGATCGGATGCACCCGATTCGTTGAGCTTTTGCAACTCGCCGGTGAAGTCAAATGACCTCTTGGTGTCATCCTCAGATAACGTCCCAGCCTCCTCAACATCAGCATGTTGGTCGTCCTCATTGATCACGGTCGCTCGGGAGACAGGAATCTCAGCTAGCGAGCTCCTCGGAGACAGGCTGTCGAGCATCGGTAAAGGCATCTCTGGAGGTAAACCGGGAGAAGCAGGCGGCCGGTGCGCTGGCTCGCGATCAAATGAAATGGTATCATCTCCCTCTTGATCTGAATTCGACAAGATGACCTGCAACTCGCCGGGGATGTCAGAGTCTGGATCGCTCCCATCGTAGTCCTGCTCAACGATACTGCCCACGGAACCACCCATGGTACCAGCAAGCCCAAGGCTGCGACGAACCTCGGGAAGGATAGGTAGACTGTAGCTATCAAGGGTCGCGTGAGGAATCAAGGAAGATCTCTTGCGAGCGTGGCCTTGGGCCTTCTTGAACACTGGCGAGGCACCGAGACTTCCTCGAGACTCTGATTTGGAATGACCCGAGCCGAACGTCAAAGCTGACGGGGAGCGGTCTGTCGCATTCACAACGAATGGCGAGCTGCCTGTGGAGGCACCCACCACCGTCTTCGACATAGGAAAACGAGTAATCGCTGGACGAAGTGCTTTGAAAACGGGTGATGGATCTGCAGCCGGCGCGGGCGTCAGTGTTCGCCTGTGGGTCCGGACGGTCGCCGCGTTGTTAACCCTGATCGTACTGGGGGAAGGCTTCGAAGGGGAAATACCCGCGTTCAGTGTGGACCATGGAGCGATATTCTGACCGAGCCGCACACCGATGCTCTTCGAGCACGATTGCGCATACGGCCTGAGAGAAGTTATGGATGAATTCGTGCGTCGTAAACCTTTGACTGGGCTCTCTGCCGTCAATCTAGTGTTGGGCTGCGAATTCGCGCACGGCTCTGGCAAGAACTGAGAACGCTGACTCGTCGGCGTCAACTCGACACTGCCCGGAGTTGCTTCGAGGTCAAGTCTGTTGATTAATCGAGCCAGGTCATTCGTCGCTGCGTCCAAGAGTGACAGCACCGCATTGTCTGAGATGAGTTTAGTCACAGTTCGGATGGTGCCAACGTAAGATCTCACCATCATCCCCTTCGTAAAATGGCTTGGGTCGACTCCGAGAAAGAGGTTGCTCCGATAATGGTCGAGGACGCACATTCTTCACGGGTGTTTCTATCGGGGAATTCCTCGTTTCAGCCTCATATTGTCGAGGTCCGTGCCCGTCCACAGTCGCTGCTTCGATTGTAACGATGGGTGTTACCAATGGCTGTTCCCTCTCATCTTCCGATGCAATCCCCGGAAATATCGCCACTAGGGGAGTCCTCCTTCGACTGTCCGATGACTTCCGGGTAGAGTCCTTCCCACTCTTGGATTTCTTGAGCTTCTTCTTCTCCTTACTCTCCTCCTTTTCCTTGCTCTTCGTCTCCTTGTCCTTCCGGCGGATTTCCTTGACCGTCTCTAACCCCACTTCATCCCATCTCACGGAGGCCGCTCCCGAACTACCGGACGACTCGCGAGAAACACGAGACTGGGCCGACCTCGGGCGAAGAGAAGAGGCGGTAGACATTGTCGAACCAGATCGTCCCCGTGCAAGAATCCCACCGCCCAACAAATTCGCTGATTCCGCCGACGAACGATGATTGACGGTGTTGGCTGCGACGACCGACGATGCCGTCGATCCATTGCGAGAAGAAGGTAGTCGCATCGTCGAAGGCAGGCCAAGCCCCAAGATGCTCGCCTTCTTCTTCCCGAGCGACTTAGCCTCATTCTTGGAGGCAGCGGGGCTCGCGCTTAATGTGCCCGCTTCGAAGCTGCTGCCCGAGTAGCGAATCGTTTCCTTTGCCTTGTCCTTTTCTTTTTCCTTGTCCTTTTTTTTCTTCTTTTTCTTCCCGTCGGACTCCTTATCCTTAACAGGTGCCGCAGTAGTGGCAGTTGCGTCGGGATTAGGCATGTTCTTGAGTTGGGCCCAGCTGCCAATACGGGCAAGGGAACGGACAGAGCGCATAGCCCTGATGGCAACGGAACCCTTGGCGCTCCCCAATGTCGCAGTGCCAGACGGCGCAAGCGTTGCCGAAGGCGGTGTGGGGACACGCAAGTGCTCCACAGGGGGATTGGGATGTTCTGCGTAAGCCGGACCCGCGAGCAGATCCCCCGAGTCTAGGGAATTAAATCGTGCATGCATGTCAGCAGGTTTGTCAGTTGGTTGAGGAGCTAAGGAATCGCTCAGTACGGCGACTCAGTGAATCCGATCCGAGCGACTCACACTTCGCGCGATCCTTATCTTTCGTCTTGTCCTTCTCTTTGGAGTCCTTCCTTCCGCGCCCAATGCTCCACCACTTCTGACTCTCATCCGCCTTCACCTTCAACAAGCTCTCCTTCTTCCCACCTTTCTCCTTTGGTTTCGTAACAGACGGAACATTCGTGACTTCTCCCAACATTCCCCATTGCATCCCATCCAACCCCAGTCGGGACCTCTTCTTCTTCACCATCAAAATCTCGCCAATGTCGGGGTCGTTGGCGGGATCGACATAAATTTCAAACCCGTTGCTTCCATTTTTGACTGAAGAGCCTCCGACGCGTCTGACTACATCAGAAAAATCTTGCTCGCGCGCTTTCGCCGACGAGGATGACGACCCAAGAAGACTGAGTTTCGACTTCTTGGGAACGAGACGCTTCCGTGACGTCTCTCCATTTGTTGCTGGCTTTGGTGCAATCGGAGCAGGTGATGACTCGGAAGGTATCCATGGCGCGACTTGGCTAACGACATCTGTTGAATTGGTGTCGCAAGGAGTAGCAGTTGTCAAGCAGATGGTCGGAATCTGCGGTTTGGATGCAGGTGTAGCGAATGGGGACGGGGACCGCGAGCGAACAGTATTCGTCGTTGGTCGTGAAAGCAGTTGCAAGGGCATTAGTCAATATAAAAAAAAGGTCGTTATGTGCAGCGGTAAACCGTAGGACCGTGTCGAGCGTCGATTCGTTATGGAACAAAGTAGTTTTCGAGATTCGAAAGCTATTAGACGATTGAGATGAGAGAACGGGAAATGTGCAGTCGTTAGATTCAGTTGTCCTTCGTTATCTTGAGTGCGTTCGACCGTTGAGTCGAATAAACCTTGTTAGATCGCGACGTTGGCAAGCGCGAAGTTAGCGTGTTGTATGTCGAAAGCGAATCGTGAGCTGGAATAACTCGTTAATTCCTTGTGTCAGGAGATTGAAATGGAGTCTCTGATTTCTGTCCGTAAGTAACTGAGCTAACATGCAATCGAACACCAATGACTAACCTGGACCGATGAAGCAAATAACTTACGGTCGTGAACAACAAGCCTTGCGAAGGCGGCGACGACGTAGTCGACGATGGCAAGTGCTTGTTCTTCTGGACGTCGTTGACTGCGACGGCGCGGGGAGGAGAAACAACGCTCGGCAGTCGACGATGAACTTGAACTTGTTTGTGCTTGTAGGCGCAGGTGCAAACAACGCGTAAACAAAACGCGCCCAAAATCACAGCACGGGACCACTCTGCAGCGCTAATCTTGCTTGAACTACATACGGAATTACAGCATCGTTCGTACACCGTGCAACAAGGTCCCAATCAAACGAGTGCGTATACAGATAGATGATGAATTAATAAATGAGAGGGTTAAGTATTAGAGGTCAATAATAACTTGATAAATACTTCCCACGTCCGTTCACGAATCAGATTATTCACAGGATAAATCGAAGGTTAGTATCCTATAAAAATTATTGTCACCTCAAAACCGCAGACACATCCATGGAAATACGCACAATGTAATGTCCACTCGATAGCTGCGCTTTCTGCTGAAAATGTGGCTGCACAATACCACGAACAGATAATAATAACTCCAAATAACTCTGCACTGGTTTCCGGGCTGTGAGGTACGGGTAAGAATTGGTTTCTTGTGCGTGCGCAATACTTACTCAACGACGTCAAGAAAGCCTGATATAGATTTAGATTTGGGACACTCGCGAACCAGCGAATTAAGAGCCACTCACATAACTCATCGCGCCAACGGCTACCCCTCCCTGGACAGTGTCGGCGCTCGTCTGATCATCCCTACATGCTGCAAATGATATGACGTCTGCCGAACTCATTCTCTGCGACCGTGTACGCTCAGCGATATGATTATCTTTCAATCCCCCATCGTGATGGTACTGTCAAAACGAAGGTCGTACACTTTCAAGATAAAACGATATTCCTGACACACCATAAACGGTAAGTCTAAATAATGAAGACGATCAGTCACGAGTTTCGCAGGTAAGGCTGAGTGTACACACCAAGCGTTGTCCCAGAATGGCATGACTAAAAGCTCATGAGCACGAAGAGGGTAAGCACCATTCAGAGGATAAATCATACATCAAAAACAGCCTACATCGGATTGTTTAATGATGATATTGACCCCGGGAAATGCGTAGAATCTCACCGTTAGGCGGCAGCCAGGCGGAAGTGTCTTCACCTTTGTCATCAAATCAGTCAGCAGCCCGCTGGTCAAAAAAAATCTTGCAAACCATAAGTTTGTGCAGATCCTGTCCATCTGTCATTATCGCACGCATGATTTTAAGATAACCCGACTCACGTCATCTATGATAACCCCCGCTGTCTTGTAATCCACTGGGTATATCACTAAGACAACTCACTTCAACCGACAACTTTCGTGACAGGAGAAATACTAGCACACCCTCGTCAAATCCATCCGTCTTGTCACCATGGGTATCGGCTATTTGGCCTCCGTGGCCTGAATCTAAATGAAGAACAGATTACAGCCACGAATAATCACAATGACAGTTATCCTTACAATGGAAGAATAACGAATCGTGAGGTTTGGCATCCTTTACAAGCCATTTCATAGCGTCGATCATATTCTTCCTTGTAGGCATTTGTCGAGGGTTTGTGGTTTGATCCATTAACATGACGATATCCCCTTCTTTGAAACCCCATTGACCTAAGGAAGCGATGGATCAACGCAGCATTAAGTGTGACGATCAAGAACTTACGGGTAAGGAAGCGCTTGACGTTCTTGATATCATTGATGCATCCGCGAAGCTCACGCTTCTGGCCTATGTAGTTGATGCCAATCTGGATACCAACCCAATTGAACGATCGTCCCAGCACGTTTTTCATCAATAACACTATCTACTCACACACAGTGCCTTCTTCCGTCCCGTACACCTCGAGTACTTGTGTGCATTGGTTGCGCGGACTTGTTGCTGCGATTGGGATGGTGCGAAATTGATAGCCACATGTGCAGTAGCAGCTCCAGTAGACTGTGCTCGGCGGCGATGTCCCTGTGTTGGCTTCTGGGAAACACTCGGGTGCAAATGGCGAGAATTTGTAGCGACGGGAACTACTAGACCGGGCGCATGCGAACTCTGGGCGGATACCTGTCGTGACCGAGGTTGGGGTATCTCATCCGCGTAGTGCACGTGACGAGATGTTGCTGCTGACACACTACGTGAATGATGTCGCGTGCTCTTGTGGGGATGATGATGTGATGGAGCGTGGACTAGAACGGGTCGCGGAGTTGGCATTCGAGGCGGTGGTCCGGGGGCGCCGCGGGGAAGAGAGGTACTCGTGATCGCTTTGGGGACGACAGTAGAACGCGGGAAAGTATGGTAGGACGTACTGAAAAACGGGAAATGAAGATCATCCCGCTTTCAGTCGAAGGTCCCACTTACTGGGTGCTGCGGGATATAGCATTCAGCGACGTGTTTCTAGAGTAAGAAAAAAGAGTGAATCACTTTGGAGCAGACCTCCTTGGTGGAGGCGCACTGGGTAAACCGAGAGGGATGAATGGTGCTGCGTATGTCGGCGCTGCTTGCCTGTCAACGCGACGCAATTGGAATCAAGCGGCGGAGAATAACATGATAGGCTCACCTCGTCTGTGGTGGAACGCCAGGGCTATTTCGCAATGGTTAGCATGTGTCTTTGGATTCCAGTTCCGATGAACACACTTGGATGGCGCCGGGAATCGTGGATGCGAAGACATCGGTTCTTGAGCAGCATAATTGCCTCGCACATCCCACATCATCGTGTTGATCTGTGTATACGCTTTATAGCGAGGAAAGCACGAAAAGATAGGACACCCTGGCATGATGGAATCGTAGGGCGGAGGAATCAACCATGTCGTACGTCTTTTATAGTGCGGAATGAGACAGTGGACTTACAGGGAGCGGGGCAGCCAACAAAACCCAGTAGAGCGTGGTGAGACAAGGGAGGTGCTCAGGGCGCTGCATTATGAGGGCAGCATCGGCTTTATTTGACCGTTGACTCGGATGCTGGCATTTTCCTGTCATCCTTGTGAAACCACTACACTCGCCAAAAAAGGACATGTTAGCTAATCGAGGCGGAGACTCCGTGGAACCGACTCAGACCGTCGGGAATCAGATTTACTACCTCTAGTACCGCCTCCTGCCATGCTGTGTCCCGCGGGCCGCCAGTCATTGTGGTAAAGTGGCCATAACAGCTCTTTTGCCCCTTTCAAGGCCATGGATACGAGGTTATAAAAAAAACCGACAAGCTCCGGATCGCTGTAGCACACTTGACTCGGATTCGAATGCGAGGACATGTTTCTGGAATCTGTATTGAAGTATCAACGATTCATACTGACATCTTGTCAGATTACAACGCTGGAAATTCCCCACATATCTTGATAATAATTACTCAAGGTGCTGTGTATGTGACCCAAGCCCTACAATGTACTCCGCCGGCTCACGCAGACCCATTAGTAGTGCTGTCTGCTGGACAGGATAATTTAATTGGTCAACATTGCGTTGTCCATGGCGACCATTTGACATAGTACTGCGGTCTCGCATCTAATGATTGATCAGCACAGCTTCCTGTGTACAGGGCTTCCCACTGTCGCAAGTTTGAGTGTGAAGGCGACTATAATATGGAGTATCCCGTTTCAAGCTGCCATTTGCTTCGTGCGCGCGAGTGTTCTCATGCGCGTCGAACAGCTTAATGGCTCACGATAAAGATTCGACGATGTCTAATTCAACACGACTTGAGTACATTCTCATACTGCGGTGTATGGCTTAGAGCGTGCCAGTAAGCTACAACACAAGTGATCGAGTCTAGCCCGCCGCGGAACAAGGGCCAGCTCAATGTTACATGCCATTCTTCAATCTACATATAAGGTCGGAGATATTTCATCGCAAGTAGTTTATCGTAGACTAGTCCAAGCTGTAAACAGCGCCAAGTGGTTATCCGTGCGAAATCCACCACCAGCGCCTGTGCTTTTGTAGCGAAGAAGTCTGGTGACAATATGATATAGTTATCTTTTGGTTTCCGCAGTGAATATTTGAATGCCGTTCCTAATTGCGGGATCCTTCCGGCCTGGGTATATCCCGGGCCTCTACTTGGTGCAGAAGCCTCCTACCACCATTTCCTCTCCCGGATCTTGCGAACCAGCCGTAGACGTCCCATTCGTGGTGACCCAGGTTCCCTATCTCGTCAATGCTTAGCTGGTAGTCGTCTCAACTTAACAACCCTGGAGGGCGGCGCCGCGGCGGTTGGGGTAGCAGCAGCCCCCTGACTCGAATCATGGCAGTGATGACTCAGAGCTTTCGTAGGCTCGAAACCGCTGTTATCATCCCGCCGCCACTCTGGCCCTAACATCCTGGTCCCTATCATGATGGATGAGGCACCCAAGTGGATTCGTCACCACTACATACACAGCCCTCGCACAGCCCAGCCGCCGATTCATTCCACCGATCAATCGATCACGGTTAATCGATTAGTCACCGCGTTGTGGATTAATTGTGTATGTTCAAAGTTGTCGACACCGTGCCTATCACAGATGGGCCAACTACAATCCATTACTACACTGATCTTCTTTGATACTCGTTTCCAGGAGCCGTCACCCTCAGAGCTCCCGAACAACCCTTTCCAAGATCCACTCTTGCGCGGTCGGATTGACCAACACCAGGGGCACTTTGATCTGTCCGGAGGCGACATTCACAATCTCGCCCTTCCACTGACGATATTCCGCGAACGTGCCCGCTTTCACAATCCGGATCGTTGGGAGGCGTGCGTGCCCGTGTTCGAGCGCACGCTGATGCTCGGTGTTAGTGGCAACGAGGGCATCAAACAATTTTTGCGGTGCAAGGTGTACGTTCAACCCTATCGTAAGATTGGATTGGTAAGTGGTCGCTCATCCATCATGCTTACAAATAAGCACACATGAGCGCGACGACGCACCGGCAGGTCCCGCGAGCTCGACAAAGAAGCCCACAGTGGACGGTGACGCGCGGTCATCAAGCACACTCGTAAATTCTTGCACTTGAATTGCATCCTTCGAGCTAACAACTTGAATAGCTGCTAGGAGCTGATGATCCGTGATTTGCGCATATGGAAGGCGAATCGTCAACCTGTCCAAAACCAATCATCAGAGGCCATGTCCAGTATGTACAAATGGCGATAATACTGACGATCTCCTTCCAAAGTACTTGAATGTCGGGGAGTTAAGGTTGGTGTCAAATCCGACAATGTAGAGGACATCGCCCAGCCGATATCGCCACAAGCCATCTCTAGTCGTCAAGATCGGCTCGTATTGCTTGCCAACTTCTACTTCCCACTGCGTCACCGCTACAGTTAGCGAACATCTAAAGCTCCAGAGTGGGAAGTCAAACACTGACCGCTTGGCAAAGGTTTTCATGGGTTCCATCTTGAGAGACATCCAAGAACTCAACGATGTCATCGCTCTGGAGGACAAATTCATCTAGTTTGTTTGCATTGTGCAGAAACCCAATCATAGCCTCTGATGCAGCATATCCAAAACCATGGATGGAGACATTTGGTCCCACAATGGACCTCACCTGGATGAGACGTTTCAATGTATTACAATCATGAGAGATCATGTAACCACACACCTTTGGAACCACAGTAGCAAATTGACCACTACATACCGTCCTAAGTACATTCGCCTTTGGCCAAACACGGACGAACCATCCTTCGAAAGAGAACGGAGGTCCAATTTCAAGCAGTTCTGATGCGCGCTCGTGATTGGCATGGAACTGTGTCTGAGTAGCACTTCAGTAACGACCATCACGTTCTGAGTCGCTGACCTCCCACTTGCCTGCAGGTACCCTCGAACGTGATCGATACCTTCTAAATCAGGCAGCGTGCCATCCCTGATGCAGGATACGAGTACATCCCACTGCTCGTCAATGTGACGAATGAGATCAACGAACACCGTCGGGAACGGTACGTAGAAACGGCTCAGATCTCGACGTGCGAGAAAAAACAGACCGTGAATCATCAGGAAGGAAGGAAGATGTCCAATAACGGTCGCTGCACACGGTATAGCGTAGCCTGAGACTAGAACGTGCAAGACATCACTATGTATCGTCCAGGATAGGAGGAAAAAAAAACGTGCCGGCGAGGGACATCCAGCTTTCATCATCAGTATACCATCCAAGGGTTCTACGAATTGACCCACCCGTTACGGTGCAGACAGGGATCCTTTGAACGACTTTGCCAGGTGCGCGTTCAATCTCCTTAACATCCCGATATCGCGTGCATATCACGGCAGCGAGCGGATCCTTGCTATTTGGATCAAACAGGCCGCGAGGCGGGAGATTTAATCTTGCATTGTGATTGTATTTCGGCAGAAGTTTTGGGGTCGTTCCAGAAGTAGCGCTAGAAACCGCGAAAAAGTCCGGAAGTCCAGGGGAAAACATATTCGCGACCTCCTCTTCCTTGCACGGATGTACGTTGAATTTATTTACGAATGGCTTATACGAGTCGTAATTCGAAAGTGGGACGTGGGACCGGAAATCCTGGAGCAAAGTGGCGTCGACCTCGGTACCACCGTGCACTAAGACAGCGTTACGAAATTCAGCGAGAGAAGTTGCTTGCGCCGTGTATTGGGTGTTGAAATTGTCTCGAATGATCTTGAGTAATGCGCGATTCGTTCGTTCCGCTTGAGTGGCTGATTGCTGGGACGTTTGAGTGGCGCGGACGCCAACGACCGCCATTTGATCAAAGAAATCTAAATGATATCAATATCAATATCAGTTTGTATAGCTCTGAGATTGCGGCTGAAGAGGCAAACATTGAGATGGATGATGAAGGCTCAATGGCAAGATCCTCAGGTTGCATCGCCGCTGCGGTGCCTGACTTTATAGTGATCTGGAACCGCCGTCCAATTTGTGCATGCAGTGTTCACATGCTATGGACCTGGCATATGGTCTTCTCCGTGTGCGCCAGTAAGTACGTACCATGTGCCCTAAATGCTGATTGATGCATTACAGCACAATTAGTTGGCATGTGCATAGGTTCTATGAGCAACTTGATCAATGGGCGCTCGCGTGGGTCTCATTCCTGTCAAAATACCCATCAGCAGTGATGTGTATTTCTCGTGATGATGGTGGTCCTAACCGTGTGCGTCATGACTGATTGTACTGTGTATCAGGGGCATCTAGATCTGAAGTTTCCCCAGTTCTGCGAACGACAAGTATGGCCTGACAGGCCGAGGCGGAGCTTCAAAGTCGGTAAAAGTACATGTATTGGTTTTGTCCTTACATTATATCGGTAAAGATTCAATGATTCGAGCATGGAATATATGAAAAGCTGGACAGCCGCCAGGCTACTAGTAACCCATCATGTACAAACCTTGGTGCGCCGTCGGAGTCGCTCTCAAAGCTTAGCATAACCCCTCTCCAAGCCAGACCTGAAACTTGGAGATCAGAAGATGGTCGTTCTGATCATACGCACTGCGCACGCTCGGTATTTGCACGGTATCAGATTCGTTTCCTGGGATGCAAAGGTGTGTGGATTCGAGATGAGAGGGACTCACATGTGCGTTTGGTCACCTTTCGCGAAGTTGAAGTTTGACGTGCTCGCCAGCCAGGGCCCGGGGCTGGGGAATATGGCTTCCGGACCCGGAATTGTTCCGGAAAGCCAAACTGGTCTTCGCAAGCTATAGTGAATAGTAAATTATTAGATTCCTTCAAATATTGTTATTTATATAATAGACAGTTGGTAACAAAGACCGCAGCACGAGGACCTTGAAGTCAACGCGAGACGTCTTCAGATGTACACCGTCAGGAAATCCATTGCTTGAAATAGGTTGTCATAGTAGTACAAACTGCAAAGTTAGATCGAAGCACATGTTTATCATCATGCTTTCGCTGACCGATTCCCTTTATGCCCAACATCCATGGTTATGTTATCAGATAGAATCAGGCAAGCTCGCCCCAGCCCTTTCACCACCACCACCTCCTCCCATAGACGTCCGCTTCTTAATATAACCCTGGGCAACGATGTCGTTGACCTTGGTCAACATATCGGAGCTCGAGGAAGATGCCAATGCAATCGCAAGACTCGTTGGTGACAACGACCCAAACGAATAAGTGCCCGTCGTGTTCTCTCGGCACGTTGCATTAACAGATTGGCCCTTTGGTTTCGGAGAACCAGGGGAAACGGACCGCCAATTGGCGTCAACAGAGGTGGAACGCTTTCCTGGAGTTCGCTGCGCATGAACGTGATCGGAGTATGAGGGATAAGGCAGGGGAGGTTCCGGCCTCCTGGTCCGCAGCTTTTTCGTCGCCTTTGTCTTCCTAGATGGTAACGGGAAAAGAGAAAGCTCAGGTGACCTGTCTACATGATGCAGAGGCGAACAGCGGATGGCAGCAAGGGAATTCGTGCGGCTTGAGAGAGACGCACTCAATGACAATGATGAAGTGAAAAAGAGAGACTTTTCGAGAGGCGGTGACATCAACGATGGGGGGCTGAGGGGTAAGACTGATGTATGCGTATCAGGAGCTGAAGACCGCCTGGAGGCACCGTTGATCAATGACATTTTGTGGGATGTTCGGGAACGGCGACGTTGAGGTGCCTGCGTGTAAATGTCAGGATGTTTCTCGTCCTCGATCTCATCCCTCGCGTGCGTGTTTATTGACTGGTCTTCGCTGTATGTCCCCTCTTTCGGCGACCCTTTGAATTCGGAAGAAAACGGAGTCACCTTGCGCGGCTTCTGCGTTTTTTCACCCCGAGTGGGAGAAGATAACGTGCCTTCCGTGAGACGAAATGTCTGCTTTGGCAAAAAAATTGTAGCATCTACGAGATCCTGCTTGTCATCCTGCGAGCCAAGTAGCCCGAGTGCGTCCTCCATGTCGCCGATGTAAAAAGCACCATCCAGAGAGCGGCGCGCGCTGTGAGAATGACTTTCGCCGGCAAGTGCAGTCATGTTCGTTGCCTTTAAGCTGCTAACCCGACGCACTCGGTTTGCAGATTCATCGTCTGGCGCGAGGACGGTATACTCCTGGTGTACACTAGGTACAGGGCGGTAAGGACCTTTGAGTTTCAAAATGTCAAACATGCTGCGTCGGAATGGCTTCGGTAAATTTGTAGCTTGTGCTTTGCGATGACTGGAGTTGTCTCCGGAGGCGGGGTCTGGTAATGACGGCGAGATACATATCTTTGGCAGAGAGACATCGATCGATGGTTTGGGGGACTGCCGCATAGCAATCGGGGATGTCACAAGGAATGGATCTTCCTGTGTGACCACCGTAAATTTCTCGCCATCGCTCGAGGGAATGATAGTCTGAGTCGACTGTGTATAAAGTGGCTGAGTTGCGTTAAGAGTCTGCCATGTAAGCGTTCGTTCGGGTATGTATCGTGAACCATGAGTGGTATATTTGCTAGGAGTGCCAGCAGCGAAAAGAGACACCTGTTCCATACTCGGATATCCATGAACGAGCAAACAATCTTCGACTTCATTTTCTGGTGGGACGTAAGGAGGTCCAGGCAAGAGAGTCGAAGTACGAAGTAAACGACGTCGGTTTTCTCGCCATTTGAGTAAGACTATGACAGTGATGGCACCGAGCACGATACCGAGTGCAATGAATAAAGGGATGAGATAGAGTATGTTCAGCGGGCGACGATACGGAAGCTTGGGCAAGACAGCTTGGGGTGATATCGTCGCTGGGGGTAACGCAGTGATCTGAATTAAAAAAGTGGTGGAAATGTCGCTTGAGAGAGCGGCATCCTGAGCACTGGTGGCTACATCTGGATCGGCGTCCGAGGTAGCCGTAAAAGGAGTGAAAGTTGGCGTGTCTCCTGCTGCATAATACGGCCACCAGTAATCATATGAAGTGGTCGGTACCGATGGAATTGCTTGGTTGATTCTGTACCGGTTGACAACACCTGGACGGGACGACGTGGGTAAAGCGATTAAAGGGAGTAGTAAATATTGTACCCAGTGGTTGTATATACACCATGGTTTCCTGCCAGGGAGACTCGTTATTGTGGATTGTAGTCGGGACCAAGCACGATGAATTGCACCCGTGATTCCACTCCAAGAGCAGATAGGTCCGCCTCAGGCTTGTCCAATGAAAGACCAGCAGCGATGAAGGTGGACCGACGAATAAGATGTGACGATGGGGAGTATGAGGCGCTTGCTACACCTGACCGTGTTGTCCTCCGCCAGAACGTCGTAGGGCGAACTGCCAATATACGTTAGAGCACCCGTCACTTGAAGGACTTGTGCGTGCACTCACAAAGTGGGGGAGGTGGGCGAGAGAGTTGACTCCTATCTGTTGGCGTAGACGAAGAGGAAGCACGCCTGGGTACGTCTGCTATTGGCGAAGTAAACTCCAGGGAGGCTGGTAGAATTGTGAGAGGAGGAGCTGAAGCAGGCCGCTGCGGAGGTGGAGACCTCGATGACTTGTACGTCCTCCTTGGGGGTGAAAGAAATGCCGCGTTCAAGTTGGAAACTTCGACAGGGGAACGAGGGCCGTCTTCGTCTGAGTCGACGCTCTCCAGAGTGACCATGACCGGCCGAGAGAGATCATTTCGACTTCGACGGGCGAAATTGAAACCCGACGAGTGTTGTTTTGGATACAATGGCGTGGGTGAGACGAGGACAGTCAGATCCGACATGCTGTTCGCGGTCGGTACCAACTGTCAGTGGAGGCTCGACTCGGACATGGAGCTGGATGGCAGATTGACAGAGTCGGACGCCTGTTTCTCATTTACAGGGCACCGCCACTTGTCAACTACTCGTCGTGACCAGAAATCGAGGCGAGCACGATGACAGTGTTGCTACGCTTTGCTCCTTCTCCGACCGGCGCTTTGCACCTCGGTGGTCTTCGGACAGCCCTCTACAATCATCTTTTCGCGAAGAAACATGGCGGTCAGTGGATACTTCGAATCGAAGACACCGACGCCGTGCGCTGTATTCTCTGCTTTTCTACCCTCAAACTTACACTCCGCCCGTGCAGTCCCGGTATGTTCCAGGAGCCGTCGACGGCATTCGGTCGGCGTTGAATTGGGCTGGGCTCCCCTATGATTTTGGTGAAGTTTAATCTAGAATCCGGGCACGCAAGACTCTGACGACCGCGCTTTTCTCCAAAAGGCCCTGGATTGGATGGTCTCCACGGACCGTATCATCAGGTATGTGATTGTTATTCACTCCATCTCCTTCTTCACCGATTCTCTTGTAGTCAGAGCGTCTAGACTTGTATCGCTCCTACGCACATCGGCTCTTGGAGGTATGCGCCATCGCCGTCGTAGCATATCTCCCTTTCAGCTACTCCCACAGTCTGGCCACGCATACCGCTGCTTCTGCTCTCCAGACAAACTCACTACCACAAGGGAGAGGTTGGCTCGTTCCGGATCCAACTCGACGTATGACAAGGCATGTCTTCATCTTACTGAAGAAGAGGTTGCAAGACGCGTTCGTGCCGGCGAAAAGTCCATCGTCAGGCTCAACGTACGTCATCGTCTCAGCGTTAGTCCCATTCTCCCAACTTTTGTCTAGGATGACAGGCTCCCTGAACACATTCCGGCGCACGACATTGTCTTTGGGGATTTACGAGATGCTCATGCCTCTCTGCCAACCGATCCCGTTCTCCTCAAGTCCGACCTATTCCCTACTTACCACCTTGCTTCTGTCGTCGATGACCACGAGATGGGCATCTCCCACGTAATCCGAGGAGAGGCAAGTCTCTTCCGCCCCTCCAATCAAATTCTTCTTTACACGCACCCTCCTAGGAATGGCTTCCGTCTCTTCCGTTACACCTTGACTTGTATTCCTGCCTTTCGCTCAAACCGCCTCAATTCGCGCATCTCCCCATATTGCTGAATCCCGATGGTTCCAAGATGTCAAAACGCAAGAGTAGCGTTGCGGTCCTGGAATTCATGGTATGTTGCCTGGCCATGCTTATCTATCACCACCTCCACATTTACTCAGAACACTAGAAAAGGGGATGGGAGCCAGAGGCTTTGATTAATTGGCTAGCCTTGGCAGGCTGGGGACGCTCCCCTTCGGACACGACTCCTGCCACCCGGAGTCCCGAAAGCACGGCTATCCTGACGCTGCCAGAACTCATCGAGCAGGTACGTCTTGAATATCCCACCGTCCTCGCTCTGATCGAATAACGCCTGTGAAAAAGTTCGATCTCGCATCCTTGACGCACCGTCGACAAGTCCTGGAGCCCGCCAAACTCGAATACCTCAACAAACACCATCTCATGCGGAGCTGGAAGAACGACCAAGGAACGTTGTATCACGCACGCAGGATACATGATCTCGTACGAGCTTCTTTCCCAGCCAGGTAGGTCGTGCGAGATGGGCCCAAGTTCTACGTTAGCTTGACGCCTCTCGATAGCCAATACACGACCCCGGAATACATCGCCAAGGTCATCCACGTGTTACAGGTGAAAACCTTACTTGGCTCGCCTCGAGATCCGGCTGACCCCCATCCACGACAAGGGACGGATAGCCAACATACAGGACGTGCCCAGCTTGGCTCCCTACTTTTTCGTCGATCCAAATTATTCGACGTCCGAGGCGCAGTTCATGAGTGGGTCGATATCGAGTGGCGATTATCGTGAGTACCACCCCCCTCTACCGAACTCACGTATGCACCTTTTTTTCCATCTGCACGCAGGTCGCGCTCTAGAGGTCACCATCCCTCGCCTCGAGGCCGAGCCAGACACGCCAAGTGTTTCTGATCTCTCGTCTCTCCTCCACGCCGCTTGCGATGTAACCGGGCTCAAGCCAAAACTCTTTATGACAGCCCTTCGGCACGCTTTGACCGCGATGAAGGTCATTCTTTTTTTCTTCTCATAACTCTCCACCTCTTTCCTCACTCTTGGTTGCTTGCCTCAGACTGGTCCGACCGTCCCTGAAACGATCGACGTACTCGGGCTAGAGCGGACTATTACCAGACTCAAAAGCGCCCTCCTGAACAGTCACACAACTTGACTCTCTTTGCATTCGATGAAGCCCTTCTTCAATTCAAGTGCTGCGTCTGTTCAAGTACATAAATATGCGATTGTGATACACAAATGCAAACATGGCAGTAACGGATCACCATGTTGTTTCACAGCATCTCCCATCCACCGCTGTCGACCGTGCTCTCCAGCTTGCGCGCGACGGCCGTCGGAATACCATGGTTGAGCCATATCTTCCGTATATCCTCCCATCGCGGACTATGGATATACTGTCGCCGCCCCCGTCTATAAAATAAATAAATAAACAGACGTTGGCAATTCAAGTACCCAAACGCGCCCAACCGAAAACGTGCAAGCAAACGTACCTCATCGATACATCGATTTCTCCGTGTACGTCCAGGTAAGGCGACTGCGCAAACGATCCATTGTTGGCGTAAAGGTAAAGCAGCGAACATCGCTTGACGATGAAATACAACCCTATCGCGCCGCCGCACCTAGACCGCCACGTCAGTCAGTCATCCAAAGCGCAAGTGGATGGGTGGAGTTCGACGTACTCTCGCGTGTGCATGTTACATTCCCCTCGCCCGTTCGAGTCAATGTCCATGCAGCAATGACTGAGCATACAACAGGTCGTGCCGCATATCAGGCAAATAGCCGCATCGGTCGGTACGGTATTGCAACGCGCACAACGCATCACCTTGTCCCTCCCGTTGAACAAATTGTCGAGGACGATCGGAAGTCGCGCGAGGTGGTAGACAGCGGGATAGTCCAGGACGACGCCGCAGTTGAGCTGCGATGCCGCGTGGGAATGACCGTAGTGTGCACACCAACCCGAGAGCGCGTTTTGAAGCGTGTCTTGGTTGGGTAGATCAGACAGCGGAGGAATGTGCAACAACGTGAGGAGCCGCCGGTATTCGTTGTCATCCGCACCACCACCCGACGACGGTGTTGCGAACGCATTCGGGAGGACGGAACGGCAGAGAATGGCCGCGCGGCGAAGGAAAGGCAGCGTGAACGCGTACAACAGCTTTTCGATTCGGGCTTCGCCAAACATCTCGAACACGAGCGTCGCGGTATGTTCAAACACAGGAGAGTGACGGACGACAGACATGAAGAACATCCGCACGTCACCAAATAGGTCTGCATGGCTTCGCGACACGACTTGAATGGAGTTGCACGACCGCGCCTTGTTCAAGACGTAGACCATTCCGATGACGGTGCGTGCCAGGCATGCATAGTAACACAGCACGAGGACGTGCTGGAGCATCTCTGGGGCAACGGCAGCCGTCTCGACGAGAACCGTAAATGGATCACGGAGAAGCAATGGATACGAATATGACGTGAGAGATGTCCTGCTCCACTCTGGCAGTAGGCGTTTGATAATGGCCTGTTTTATCCCCTCCTTCCCTCCGTCTGGTCGTCCTTCAAGCTCTATCTTCGCCAAGGAGGCCATACATCCGAGCAGAGACCGAACCATCCGCACTTGCGTCTCCGTCAAGCCATCCGCGATGTTCCCACTCGAACTCATACCCGTCTCGCGCGTCGCCACCTCGATCGAGGCGATCGTGTACCCGATGAGCTCCTCCGGTAAATAAATACCTGAACCCCTCTCACCCGGATCGGGCTCCGGTCTCTCTCGCAGATGACGCGTCTGCTGCGAAACGGTCTTGGCCACGTTCATCACACTGTCCAACATCTTGAACATCTCAAAGTTCTCCCCGCGCCGAATCTGCACGGCATAGTTGGGATCCTGCGCGCTCCAAAAGACGAACTCGCCCGTACCATTCCGGAACTGTAATGAATCCATCACCGTGTCGGGTTTGGACTTGAGGATCGATATCCCCACCGCGCGGATCCAGTCGGGAAACGGGATGGTTGTAGCAGGGAGCGTCGATGACCGAGAGATGGGGAGAATGATGTTACCTAGGCTCTTACATAATGGACAAATGTATTCCTTGCGAAGAATGTTCTCTGGATGGTTTCGTGTTGCATGTGAACGATGCCGTTGACGAACGGACGTGTTGTAAACTTGGAAACACTCCACGTGCATCATGTGGCCACACATGGACGCGTGTAAACCAAAGCGGGTGTGTTGCGCCGGGAAACCATCAAAGTTCGGCGCGAACTGGGTGACGTCCTCGTAGTGGTTCACGTCCACAGACGGGAAAGCCGACGGTGATGGACGAGGAGAACTACGATCGAGCGAGGGCTGCATCCCCATCAGCTCGTTGAGATACGCACTATGGCTATCGGGATGTTTCCGGAGCAGACGGCTCGGCTGGACGAGCCCAAGCGTACCCCATGGCTTCGAGTCGTTGAGATCCTCCTGACACACGATACACGAGCCATATTGCACCAGCTCTTCTAGCGTCTCCTCCATCTCTTCGTCTTCGTCGTCGTCCGCGTCCTCAAAGTTGATCGCAAAACTCGCTTGTTGCGCCTTCATCTGAGCCATGATTGCCTCCTGACGTGCCTTTGCCGCGCGTTTCTTGAGCGTCTCCGTGTCTACGCCAGATTCCACGACCGTGACAACCCTGCGACGCGCCTGCACCTCTTCCGGCACAAACTTGGACATTTCCCCTAAAATCCATCCCACGCGAGCCGTGTAGGATTTGAAGTGCTCCGCATGCTCCATCGCACAAATGATATCGATCAAATTCTTGCCGTCCTCAAAGACCTTGAGCGCAGACAGATGGCTAAACACCGACGCACGCTCCACTAGCGCGATCATGACAAGGTAGAATCCCTGATCGAGAATCGCCTCCGCGGACGGTGGCGTCGTCCCCGCCGCTTCCGTCAACAAGAGAATGTTGTAAATCGCGTAAAACATCACTTGGAGCAGCACCTCCGATTCCAGAAGGGACGGCAAGATAGAGAACGGACCCGTCTCTATGGCGATTGGTTTCGGCACGATCACAGGGTCTGTCTCGCCTGTGTTCTTCCTCAACCGCGCCTTGAGCACCGCTTCGACTTCTTCGCGTCTGTTTCGGGCATAGTGGTAGTAAAACGGGTTGACCTCGTCGTACAGTGCGTCTTTGAGTTCGTAGGTACCCGTATCGGCAGTTGCTTCTGGCGCTCTCAAGTTGGCGACTTGTCTAAGGACGTGTTCGAAACAGACGTCATCTGCCATACGCTCGGCAACACGTTTCACGAGGTCGGTGTAAGAGCACGGTCCAGCTGCAAGTGCATGGATGATCTCGCGCCGAACGGCAACCGGAAGGGGCATCTTGGTCGCGCTACCCTTCTCAGTCAAGAGGGTGATGATGACATACAATACTTCCTCGACCATGCTGGACAGCTGAGGGCCCTCGTAGGTCGGATGGACCACTGCCCCACGGAAAAATTGGAGGAGCTTGAAGCGGTCAAGGATACTCACGATGATCGTGTTTGGGTCGAGGATGATAAGGGATGTTTGGAGGATGAACAGATCTTGGTCATAGCACAGCTCGCGAAGCATGAAGTCGCGGTAATGCAACAATTGGCCGCGTATCGGGAAGCCGTTGCGGACCCACAGTCCAGAGCGGATCTGGGCTACCATCGCGAGCACTACAAAACCAAGTTGAACTCATAACTAGAACGAGAGAATCGTGAAACTTACCTCGCAAGGGGAAATCGATCAGTGTGAGAATATCATCCTCTGTCGCAATTCGTATGAACAAGTCCCGCACGCTCGCAACGCCCACTCGACTCAGCGACTCTTCTGAAAGAATGTCGACATTCTTCAACAGCTCCGCCAAAAGCCAATGTAACGAGTGGTGGAAGCTGACCCAGCCCTCTAAGACATCAAACTCCACGATCGTGTATTCGACATCTCCAAAGAGAACGTCGTGGTATACCGGCTTTGAGAACTTGTTCTTGTCGAGCTTGTCGTTTGTCAACGTGCATACTGAAAGAATGTCCCTTATGACTATCGAGATCGCGCCGATGAGCTGCGAGGGCGTCGCCCAACCGAAGGCCTCTCCGTACACCTTGATGACGCGAGAGAGAGAGAGCGTGACGTTAAAGACGCTTATCCAAGCGTCCGTCTCGTATTCGACATGATTCGTGGCCGCACGTTTATTCGGATGGATGCACATGAATAATTGGCACACCTTGGCAAACTTGCGAATGAAAATAGAATTACTGGCGATGAGTTGTTGGACGGGTTCGTTGTGGCAGAGGTACCGAAGGTCACTGAAGATCGGCATGAAACGCTTGGACTTGAACGGGAAACTGTCTACATCCAGTTCTGTGACCTCCGAAGCGTTGGCTGGAGCGTCGAGAATACGTTTGTCGACGATGTGGTTCGTGAAGAAGTTGATGATGATGTCGAGTAAACGTGCGACAAGATCGTGGTACCGCACGATGTGACTTGCGACAGATGGGACAGTAAAGAGCTGGAGGGCAAAATATTTAATGGACGTTTCCGCCTCTCTATCGACAAGGAGATAGGCATCCACGACGCGCGGATATACGGCCGCGAAATGGCTCCCTGTGAGTGGTCTTAGCTATTAGGAATGTTTCATTAGGGAAATGGCAAACCTATGGCGACTTTGTGAGGGTGTGATAGTATGAGGACAGATGCGTATATCTCCTTCAAGCTGATACGCGGTCTTTTCCAGAGTCGAGCATGATATAAAAACATCCAGTCGATCCTACATGGATTGGGAATGTCGTTGGAGAGGTCGGGAATGTGGGAAGCAGAACCGTAAATGTTGCTTTCGCGACGTCTAGGTGAGAGCAATTCTGCTGCGATGACCTCGCGGATGATGAGCGCATCTGTTCCGAGTCTACTGCGGGTGAGGTCAAGCAGCCATTCAATGATGACCACGACGACCTGCTCTCTAAAAGTATCATATGCGCGCCGAATGGTGACACCGATCTCGATTTTGGAGATAACCTGGGCTATCTCTAGGAGACGAGGGACATTGGTGTTCATGTCGATGATCTCGCGACCGTGTTCGTCGATAGCGTGTGCCATTGCAGTCGCTTCTTTGCGGTCACGGTTTGTTGTGTCGCAGATGAGCTGAATGACTTCATCGAACGAGTGTTTGTCGTCGTTCCAAATGATGACGGAGTACTGGTCTTTCTGCATGGGATCCGCGGTGGGCTGAAGGCGAAGGTCAGCTTCATTCGAAGGCACGCTTGGATCGTCTGGCGAGCAGTCAAGAGTGTCGAGAAGAAAATCAAGGGCATAACCGATCGTACGCCTCATGTTGTCCCGGAGTTCTGGAGGGAAGGCAGCGCGGAATGGATAATGAGGGACGGGAGGGATGTCTACGTCAGAGATGGACCTCGGAAGTACTCTTGGGGTTGTGTCAGGTGCGTGGAGGGAGGGATCAAAGACGGGATCGGCATCGTGGAGGAGAGGGTGGAAGGGACATTGGATGTTGTGACGCCAGGCCTCGGCATCACCACAGTCGCAACAACCGCCCGACTGTTGTGCGATGAAGAAGCTGACGTTGTGGTCCTTGTGAGAGCTGGCACGAAAGCAGCGACTGCACAGAACACAGCTTTCGTCGAGCGCACAGTCCCTGAAGGGAGAGGATGAGGGTTGAGAGGAGAGAATGTGGGAGTGGTGCTCACTTGCAGCGGAAACAGCTCTCTCCTTTGGTGAATATGTGACCACAAGGACGGCCTGGAGCGACAGGGTCTTCTAAGCCCGCGCCTGCAAAGCCGAGCTCTGCTTGAACTTGGCCGAGAGTGGCGTGCATGGGGAGACTGGAGTTGGAGAGCGGAAGGAAGAGATGGGCGTACGGTCCCCAGAAAGCGTCGTAAAGCTCTGAGAGGATCTCTGCGCGAGTTGCGGGGGTGAAGACGTATTTGCGCGAGCCAGGCATTGTTTCGAGAGCAAAGCGGAGACGAGATAAAGGATCTGATGGACGGTCGCGAGGGTTCATGGTCGGGGGGAATTTGGAGTTAAAGAAGCCCATGATCCCAGACATGTTTCCAGGTGTACTACTCAACGACGACGAGGGCGGTGATGGGTCATGCGATGGAGATCGTCGCCGGGAGGCTGAGCTCGACGTCGGGCTCGGTGGTCGCGGTGTGATGGGTCACGTGCCCAGTTCTCTCGTTGCCCCTGTCAACCAAACTAAAGACCGGTCCGTTTTCATTGTTGTCCAGTCAGATCTACTGAAACGAGTCGGCTCATCCACGACCCGTACGAGCTTTACACCGAGCATGACATCCCGACCCTCCACGCACTCGCCCGCTTCCCTATCGCCACTCGCCCTCCTCGCCGACCCCCCCGTCCGTCTCGTAGACGGCGCAGCGATGGACTATCTCCTCATCGAAGCCGTCAACGCTCTCCGCGCGTCCTCCGCCGTAGCAGCCGCACGCGCCAGAAAGATCGAGCACGAAATGGCAGACGCAGGCCTGCTCCCTCCCCCTCCGCCCCCACCTGCTACGAAACCACAGCAATCTCACCGCGACAGCGTTGGGAGCACGACCTCGCGCACGCAAGTCGTATCCGCAGACGAGGAGGAGGACGAAGCCGTACGGACCCGCTTGGAAGCCATCGGGTTCCATGTGGGCGGAAATTTTGCGGAAAGGTGCGGCTTTTCTCGCGGTCGGGTCGTCTTTGACGTTCCGTCTAGGCTATGTCGCGACAGACCCTTGTTTGGTGACTCTCTCGACGTGATCAAGTTTGTCTGCAAGGAGCTCTGGGTGTCCTGTTGGGACAAGCAAGTAGACAACCTGCGCACGAATCATCGCGTCCGTCCCCCGTCTAATCTCTCCCTATCCCACTGCTGATAAACTCGATGTCTAGGGTGTGTTTGTGCTGCAAGACAACTCCTTCAAACCGATCGCGCGCACGTCTTCATGGCAAGGTCGTTCTGAAACTCTCAAACGTGCTAGAATAGTACGTATTCCACCTCACCTCCAACCCCCTTCTTTCACTCACCTCTTCCACCCACAGTATGTCGCCCTTCCGGCAGGACTCATTCGTGGTGCTCTTGCTCGAATCGGATTTCACGGGACCGTGACCACAGAGATCACCTCGTCACCTCATTGTATGTTAACAGAGTTCTGCTCAACATGGCTCGGACATCTCACTCCACACTTACCCCAGGTACGTTCCAGATTAAACTACCAAAGAATTCATAGGTCTACGCACCTTGTTGGATCTGTTGTTGCGATCTCCTCCCTAATTCTAGCATTCATCCACACGAACCAGACGAATAGTACACAAACGTCCTCACGCCAATGTCGTCGTTAACCCCAAGACCGTTCGTCTCAGCTTCCATGGGATTAGCATCGTCCCGCGCCATGCGTTATCGCCGTCGACAAGAGGCATAGCAACACGTTTGGTTCGCGTGCAGCAAGCACTCTAAACGAAAAAGTATTCCTCCCTCATCTTTGCATCATCCGCGTCCTTTGTCCGACGGATACGGTGCAGCTTACGGAAAGCTATGGCATCGATCCAATCCCCAGTGGGATGTGTCACGTCTCTTGTAATTCCGTTTCCTGCTGCATCCCAGTCCTAGTGGGCAATACAACACCGCCAATAACGCTTTTGGCTCCGTGGTAGCTTAGGAATCCCGGAGCTCGAGGATGCAAATCAGATGGACACGCCTATCGAGTCGCTTCTTGATCGAATGAGAGCTTGGCCTTCCGGCTATCAGTATTCCGGGTGAAGTCGGGCAAGACGAATTAGCGAGGGTCTCTACTGCGCACACACTCAGCGGGACTCATCCTGGCGACCATTGACACGATGACGTTTTTGATGAGTCGGCCGTACTCCGAGGACTCGTCACGGTGCATGATATGATCGTGGTCGCCATCAACTTGTCGCCGATTCGATTCATGTTGCCGGCATGACCATCGGGTCGGCTCTGATCGCGAAACTCAGTCATTACATTAAATCGTAAAGTATAAAAAAGGCCAGTGACGGAAGTGTACTGCGACTATGGTACACTAGATTCAGGTACATACATATACATAGCATACTATAGAAACGAATGTCACGCATGAATATGTAGTATGAGCACTGTGCACTAGCAAGTTGGTAGGGTAAACGATAGAGTGCACATATTAGTGTCTCGTTCGGCAGATTGCAATGAAACAGTGTCGAGTTTCGCTCGTGGGATGAACGAGCTTGCCACCGAATGTAGGAATATCGGATCGTAGAACTCCAGGGCGGGGTGGAGTCGATCGACCGAGGTCGGCACCACGATCACATCCCGTGCCCTATACCACCAGATCCAATCGCCCCGACACCACGTATCGCGTCAGCGATTATATGCCGTGGACTCGACATCGAAAATAACTTATTCGTATTCGGGGAGGTGGACAAAGTAGTCGAAGGTGAGAACGACGGTGTGGGCGACGACGGCGTGGGGGAGATGATGTCTGCCGAAACAGAACGTTTGGAGCGCCATGGAAAACGTATGTGCGTGGGCGAATTATAGGGAAGGAGGGACAGCCGCGAAGAGCCGGGGAATGATGATATTGTGATGTGTGTAGATTCGGGTACGGGCTCGTGTGATCGGCGTGGGGTGCTGTCCGTAGCCGAGGATAATGTGTCTGTTGGGGTGGGTGGCATGAACGAAATGCGAGGCGAAGGCGACCGGGAACGAAGACGGCCAGAGAGGGAGGGCAGTGTAGACAAGAGACGAGGTGATGGCGAACGGGGTGGATCCTCGGACAAGGTCAAGTCCGTCGCCGACTCGGACAGTTTGGGCAGACTAAGAGACGAGGAGGATGAACAGTGTGGCGGCGCGAGAAAGTGTTGCTTGCTTGGGTGCAAGCCAGCAGAGTCTCCCGAACAGGTCGAGGGCGTGGGACTGGTCACGGAGCTTTGATTGGCTTGAGCGACCGTGAGGGAAGACAGGGATCCTGCAGGACTCGGCGCTGGCGACGCAGTAGGGGTTCGCTTTGGAGATGGGAGGGGAAACAACTCGTCCTCGTCCTCGTCGTCTTCCTCCTCTGGAATGCGCGGTGTAGCGGGTGTTATACGAGTGGGCGAAGGCGGAGAGCGAGCATCGGCCGCAGACGAATTGGATGCAGCAGTACGACGGAGGATCAACGGCACCCTGCATCCTTCCTTGGCTTTCGCATCATTGGACCACAGCGTGCCGGTGGTTGTCAAGGGTCCAGTATCGCTGAAACGCCGACGCTTGTCTATCTCATCCACAGTGAGGGAGACCCCTAGATCGCCGTAGGAGGCAGAAGCGGCACTTCCTGCGACGGTAATAGTGCGGAGACCACCGTCTGCACTCAGGCTACGGCGCCTTGAGGCAGCACGCGAAAAATGCTCTGGCCACGCGTCACCATCGGCCAGAGCAGCCTCAGTAACGGACTGGCATGCTGCACAACACGGACGCAGGGGCACCGTGACAAGTTCTGAGCGAGACGGGGAATGAGAGGGCTTCCGTGGGGTGCGGGCATGTCGAGTCAGCGAAGAAGTGCTAGGACAAGAGGGACCGGAAGGCTGAGGACGATGCACGAGACAAGGGGGGAGAGGCGTGTCGTCAGCGGAGCGAGCCATCGCGCGAGGTTTGAGCGAAAAGCTGGAGCAAAGTTAGGTTGCAGCAACAGTATCTACAGGTCAAGAGACGCACGATGGAAGGGGAACTCGCAGGACGAGGTGGGACTGATTCTCTTCAAAAGAGGCGTCTTCGGGGGGTGCAGAAGCAGAAGGACCCGCGGACGACGTCCGTCTCTTCCACAGCGGGAGGGCATACGACTTTGTGACGACTCTTGGCCGCCTCGAACGATGCGCAAGATCCGGAATGACAACACATTGAGTCTCGAACCGTACGGCGCTGCTGCGCTCCTCGAGGGGCCCCTCGATGGTGGACCCGGGTGTACTGGTCGCTAGTTCTACCGTCGACATCGATGAGGACAGCGAGAACAGCGAAGAATGGAGGGAAAATTGTGAATACTGAGCTTGCTGGTCGGATCTGGTAAAAGGCCCGGATGAGGAAGAAATATCATACGATATCCAAGCCCAAAGCTTCGGCAAGGGTAACATACCCGTTAATCTTACCTTTCTTGTTTACGCCCGTACGTGTTCCTGCTCGTAATAGCCGTTTTGGTGCGGTTCGACACGCCACCGACAGCAGGAGTGGCCTGCACTCTCCCAGCGCGGGTGACGTGCTCATTCGTGCCTATGGCGAACCAACTGAACTCAGCTGTCTCTTTCCTTTTCTCAACATCCTCCTTCAATAACCACGAGTGCATATTCCAGATTGGCTCGATGATATGTTCGTTTCGACTCGCCCCATCCGCAGCTTGAAGCTGCAAGGTTCCATTCACCAGTCCGCATCCACGGGATAATCAACCACAGGTCAAATTAGTATACACCTGTGGTTCAGTATCATTGCGGACGCGATACTATCAACTCACGGTGCAACGTCCCTTCCATACGCAGCGTCAAAATTCCTCTCCTTACAGCATGTTATGTTAATGCACCTGACCCCGGACACGATGTCGCACGGAACATTTGATGCGTAAGTTCTTTCTCGAGCGTTCCCTGAACATGGGGTCTCCGTTCATGTTGGTGGTTGATCAAGTATTTGATGCGCCCTCTGGCGAAGCGGTTGTGATTTCCCCAGGGCACAGGTCGGCCGCCGTGTTGATTGATTCACACCCTCGTTGGCATAAATACAGCGTACCGTGGGTGGAACCCTCTGGAACTGCATCCATCCTCACGCCAAGTGAAAATGGTGATCCTCTTCCCACCTCGAGCACTACCTTGGGCATTCGCCCTTCCGAGGAATTCGTGACCCTTATCACTGGCATCCTTCAAAGGGCATTTCTCTCTCGCTTGATTCATCTCTCTGTATCAATATGCACCGGTCACTGATAGCCCTACCGTGTGCATGGTCAGAAATGGGCATGACCGCTGTATAGATCTTGCAAACGATCATTTTCTCAAAAAATAATACTGCATGGGGTGCTGCATATTCAAGTTGGGGGAAATGGCTGCGTAGGAGTTTGTTGACCTCTTAGTACGTGTGTCTTTCACCCACCAGTCATGGTGGCCGAACCTGCGTTGACGCGGATTTGAATATATAGCCAATGGTTCTCCCGATCGTTGTAGCATTGCACCATACGGGTACTTGTGTCATATTCGTTGTGTCGCGTTTGACTACAGCCCTGCGTGCCCGCGCTGTCAGTTCTTCAGCATCCGGTCGCGATCGGCAACGGATATCAATCCCCATCTATCGCAACGCTATTTCCCGCGGCCATAAGCTGACACTTGTCTTTCCTCTCAGATTGTATCCACTGTCAAGAGCACCTGGCTTGGTCTCCACAGATAAGGATCCTGCAAGATATCGGCCCGTGCTTCTCCCACATCGGATAGAGCTTCACTGAATATCAACAACCCCTATTATTCCATTAGTAAGCATCGATTGCAACCGACACTCACGCTGACACCATCTTTTCACAACGGAGCCAACCGACCACCGAATGAGCCTCAAAGTAACGTTCTAACCTAATATACCAGTCATTATGTTGTCAGGCGGATATTCTGTTTCTTTCCTCGGTCTCTAAGTCAAGTCCTCGCCAGAGCATCAATTTCTAGATTACGGAAAGACGCGACCACTTTACAATCATGACCTAGAGACATTCGACAGTTGCCTTGTGATGAGTGGATGAATTTTATTTAGCGACCTCATATGTTCACTGACGCGCAGTTCACAGACTGCTTCTTAAGAGGGAAAATATCCATTCGGCAAAAGCAAGGTGGAAATTCATGTACTGGTTACCGGCAAAGTTGTCCCTCAGGGAATTCTGCTCGGCGTGGAAGCCCCAACTGCGGGAATGGCGTTCCAAATCCAAGCGTCTAAGCGATCAGTAGCATGATACCTATGGAACCCATCCATGTTTATGCTTTTTTCTAAGCGATTGGGCCGTACCCAACAATTACTCAGACCATTTCGATTTGAGGTGCGAGTCCGCGTTCTGAGTCCTCGTCCTTGTCTTTGACGATGAAAGGAACGCGTCAGCTATCTGGTCTTTGGACGGCATGCACTCAGGTTCCGTTTCACCGATTGAAGGATGGTCACAACCGCAGTGACGGATTATAGGCTCGTCAGGATGCATCCTCAGCGCCTCTCACGCTATCCGAGCCGATAGTGATGGCGCCCTTCGTTCTCGCACACACTTTGGCCACCGCACTGATAACACAGCCCGAGTTTGAGAAAACGGTGGGTCCTTCGCCAAATCACACATCTCGCTTCTGGAGGAATCCGCCGTGCACCAAGACCTTTTTTTTTTTTCCAGTGGACCATGTAATGCTCATAATTATACTTCGAACTGCGGTCATCATCACGTCTTATCAACGCCTACAGCATGACGCGATCACTGCAGGCAGCGATCTAACCAAAGGTGGCTTTGTCCGGGCTGGAGCTCAGGTTGTTATTTCACTTCAATGTGCGCCGGCGTCCATGAAGGTGAAAAAGTTAACCTAAACTATTAATGGCGGACGGGCCCAACCTGTGGTTGTTGCCTGCCACCTGCCGCTGATATACAGGCAGGGTTATCATTGGCTGGCGCACAGCAAGTGCATCAAAGTAGCCTGCTTCTTTTGAATACTATCCATCCTGATTGTGACGTTCTGTACTGGAGTCGCCAATCACCAGTACGCGGTCAGTTCTCCCACTGCGTTTATCTTTGTACTCATCCTCTGAGATTCGTCCCCAATAAAGTTTTTGACTCGGGTAGATAAGGATTTCGCCAGACTCATTAGTCGGAGTTTACTCGCCAATCTTAGAACCCAATCACGTTGAGGCACAAACCCTTATCATGCGCCCGCCAAACGATATATTCGCTTCCTGTACGAGTGCCAGAAATCTTCACATCACGAACTGATCTGGATTCCTCCCACCTACGATGCACCATTTATGTCTGGCCCCAAGTCGTTTTCGAATAGGGAATGCAAGGATTGTCACCTCACCACCCCCTGCACTCGTCCACTCTCGCATGGCTCAGGTAGCAATGGACTTGGTCCCTCGCGAACACTCAACGCCGTCGAAGGCAGGACGAGATCCGTTTGTACGTTCGACGTCGGTGGACACGTCTTTTTGTTCGTGGTTTATTGATCTTACCTACCGTAGCTTTCGTCCGGCCGAGGGGGATCAGGCAACATTCGACGTTTGGGTACCTCTACCAATGGCGAGCGGCCTCCCGACCTACCTGTCCTGCCTCGCGAACGTCAAGGTACATCCAAAGCCGACAAAGTGCGTACTTCGTCTCGACGTGCGCGTTCAGAGCTGTCCACTGAATGCCGCGGTTTGGATGAGAAACAGTTCACATCCAGCGGGCGGGGGGGCTCTGGAAACGTCAAACCGTCGACGTCTTGTCTGGTGGCTCACCCACTGACGGCTTCCATCCTCAGTCAACACAGCGCTGTGCAGACGCAGTACGAACAACGGGTGAGAAAAACTCATGCTGAGTCCAATGCGGTTGTGAGTCATCCCACGCTGCCTGTCTACATGGATTGTGATGGGTCTTGTGCAGCGCTCGTCTGGGCGGGGGGGGTCCGGTAATATAACTGATCCGCGGCGGCGGAGCCGTTCGCAAGAGCCCAGGACGGTGCCAAAAAAGCGCTTCTTCACGAGAAAGGGTCGGGAAAGAGGCACGATGGGCTTCGATGGCGATACGGACATAAGGTACGGTGGAGCCCGAACTTATTCCCATGACCAGCCGGTGCTGATATCAGCCCAATGGGTAACGTTTCGTTCCTAGAACAAATCGTACCACGTGCTCTTCAGGATGTTTCAGCGCCTTCGACACCAGACGGAGTGAGGAGAGCCGTGTTAGCAACGCGGTGACGTCAAGTAGTGACGTGACAGCTAACCCTCTGCCGAGCGAGGACGCAATAACGGGTTGCTCCAGAAAGAGACAGAATTTCCTGACCAGGTGGAGTAAACCGCCAGCATTAGCGAGCCCCGTGGACCCGCCATGTTCACCATCATCCACTGTGCAAACGTATTCTCGAAGTTGGCAAACTGGCAGCCCTGACAGCCCTGGCTCGATTTTGAGAGCATATTCGTCCACATTGGTCATCTTGGAGGACCAAGAGTATGTTTCCTTCTTGGAGTTGTGATACCCTTGAGCCTTGAGTCATCCTGCCGTTATTTCATCTTCGTTGACCGACCGGAATGGTTCATGCGAAATATTTATTTCTGGATGGTGAACATTGTAGAATGTAACATGCCCTATGTGTATTCAAGAACAGATGATTGTATTTCGACTGCATCGAGTCCTTGTGCTCCAGGCCATCAAGATGCATCAAGCCTGGAACTTCCCTTTCTTATCCTATACGGCGTCAATTCGAACGGACCCGAATCGTCACGCAGGCCACCAAACTGATGGGCCTGCAACATTGCTCGGGCTACATCCTGAGGTCTTCAAGTAGATATCAATGGTACAGGAACCCGAGCACTGAATTTGGAAGGCCCTGGAAAACCTGTGATAAGCACGGAAAAGGATGGCATGCGCGCATGTGCATCAATGCTCTCGTAAGTAGCGCTGCTAGCAATATCTATACGAACGCTATTTGCATGGGGTATCGGGAACGGAGTCTTTGTCGCATCAGAAGCTCAGAGTTCCCGCCGAGTCATGCATCTGGCCAGGTCCTGTTTTGGGGATGGGATAACGACGAACGAAAAGTTACTGTGGGAAGACACCTCAATTTCGGGAGAGAATCGATGCTCCGGTATTCAGGCTCAAGCTCGGGAGATGTATCAATCTTTCCGACCGTGTCCGTCGACTTTGGCAAAGACACGAAGGCAAAATTGGACGAGTAGGGTTTTGATGAGTGCACAGACGTAAAGAAGCGGAGACCAAAAGAGAGATGGCGAAACACACCTATATGTATGTCCAGTCAATGACGCCATGGCCACTCTACGCCCTGTTGTCGATCCACGACACGATTCTCCTCAATGTGTCCACTGTCCCAACATCGGGCCCGTGCCACGAAACTACACATGATCATGCGAGCGCAGCGCATTTTTGGTTTCGTGGTAAGCTACCGGTCTCTATCTCTCTCGCCGTCTTCCACAACCACGTTCGAATTGAATCAAAAAACGGCTTCGCTACCCGGACATATATATACCACGCCCTGGGAAATCCATCAAACCACGCGTCCACGTATGTGTGTAGTGACGCTGGACTCACCCGCGCATTCTTTTCTGCGAAAGGGAGCCTGAATGAACCTAAAAACATGGTCTTGCCTCGCGTGTCTGATACGGCCCCATATTGTCCCTGTAATCCACTGACAACGGGCTCAGGAAATTCATTGGCGGTTCGTGCGACGGGCCCACGTCCGCTCAAGGCAAGAGCAGGAATAAACCACTCGGTATCCGTGGCTGTCCCAAAATCAGGATCATACGTGGAGACGGTAGCGGAATTTGTCGCCTGTATGGGGTGTGTCGCTAGCGGGGCGCTTTTACGGTTGATCCAGTAGCCAGGGGTTCGGATGTAGGTGGAATTGGCGGTACGCGCAAGGAGAACGGTGCTCGCCATTTGGTCGAAATACAGTGTCCATTGTGTGGTCGAGTCTTTCGAGATATTCATAAATAGCCTAGTAAAATCTGAATCTCAGAATGATGAACACTAAAGCAAAAGAGCATCAGGCCCACGGGGTACACGGTATAAAGGAGTATGGTCACTCCGCCGGCGATCAAGGCGTCCTTCCACAAGTCATGTGTCAATTTCGCTCTTGGCCAAGAACAGCGCAGGGGTCAGTGAATCGAGGATTGCATGCAGTGTTGTCGCTATACTTATCGTGTCCGCCTGCCTTCGAGGGTGTGTTGCAATGGTCGGAAGACATCGTTGGGAGAGGTTTAGATAGCGGACGGCTTAATGGACTCGGTATAGAGTAAAGGTGGACAAGGCCAAGCAGGGGTCCACCGATAGCTTGTCTCGTCGACCCTGGAATTAGGTTTAGCAAGTACGTAGGAGGAGAGTTGGTGCCGATGCAGCGTTGGACGGGCCGCCACGGGCGTGCCACCTGTACGACGTTTATAGCAGCCAGCACAGGTTGTTCCAGAAACGCGCATACATGTGGATGGGAATGTGACGTAGTTCGAGTTTGGGTGGTGAACTGACGTATATTCAGCTCTCATGATGTGGAGAACATTCCTAGGCTGGAGTATGAGCACACTTCCGAGAGTGCTCTGTTTAAGATGCACGCGTGTTCTGCGCACAGTTCGGGCACGTCGCGAGTTCAAGTTGGTAGGCTGATGGGCCGGCGGATCGTACGCTTGTCGTGAATGATGTGACGAGCACTCGTCCTAGGGAACAAGATTTCGCTGGCGTAGGCTGGATGGGGAAGAGGTAGGTCTGTAGCTGTAGAGAAAGTCACATGTTCAGGAAGGGGTGGAACGTGTCTTAGTGAGTCCTGGACTGTACACACACGATGCGTGTGTGGTGCATTCTACTGACCGATATGAAGACATGCGAGAGAGAAAGGGATGGTAAACGTACTTCCATAGGCTTGAGTCACAGCTGAAGGTCGTCAAAAAGCAGGTGGGAGGCAGCATTCATCGATACAATGTTCTCGAGACGGTTGATGCGGTCACCGGTCAGGTCCTCAATGATACTGTCATTAGTGAACATCAACAGAATTGACCACACTCCTGCAGATTGGAAGCGCTATAACAATATCGTGAACTGACAGAAGGAAGACATTGCACACACACACCGTTGCAGCATGTTCCCCGATATTTTTATTAACCGACTCTCGAATTATGTGCGCTGTCTGCACGACAACTTGGCCACCAGGCTGATTAAAATTCTTCAGGCCAGTAATCATGCAACGATTGTTATCACGAAGTATTGCCTATTCAAAATGTCAGCGGAAAGCATCATTCAAATTCTGAAAGCATGTGCAAGTCCGAGCGTAGCGATGACCTGCTTTACATTCTTCCATTATAGACAGGGCATATTCACGGGCATCTTCGAACGACGGGCGAGAAGGGTGTTCGGATAGCGCCGGAGTTGGTCCACTACTACGCTTGACTGTCCAAAGGCCAGTAGGTATAATGAAGTAATCAAAAGGACGACGAAAAAGCCTCGACTTACAAGTGCGGATGAAATTCTGCAGATATACTACAGCTAGCCGCATGAGCTTTGCATGGTCCGAGTGCGCTGAGGCGATCTCCCGCTGAAGTTGTCCTTGGGGATTCCCGGCGGGTGCCAAGCGAAAGAAGTGACCGAGGAGGCGAGCACAGACTATGGGCGGGGGACAGCCTCAACACATGGGACACGAGACGCATCAGCTTCCGCCTCGAGGGTGAGACATTGGTTGTATGCGTCGTGAAGCGCGCTTTGCGGAAAGGGAATTTCGGGGAGTGGCTCAGGGTCCATGGGTTGGTGGTGGGCAGACCAGCGAGCACAATTGAATCGAATGACTGAGACGCGTCGCAGTCTGAATCACGCTGTGACCGACACGTGACCGACCTGTCACACTGTGTCAAGCACGGGTCGCGAGCGACGTTCTCGCTACCTATCAGGAAAACCACGAGACTTTGAGATAGCTTTGATAATAATATGTGGCATTGTATTTGGCAAACAGCATCTTTTTGTACCAGTGTTAGTCAGAGCCGCGGAGTCGAACCTTTTCTGTGCCAAGTATATCATCATTTTTCAGCATAGGAACAAGTCTTCATATAGAACTAAGTGGATTGGCCATCGTCACCTGCGTCTCCTTATGCTCACGCCAACGTGATCTGCGAGGTCCTGATGTACTTCCAACCTCGCCAAATTGATGTCTACATCGATGCAAACAATCATCACACCTGAGACCCCGATCTAGACAACTCGGATCCATTATACTGTGAGCTCAATGGCGGGTAGTATGTGATATCGCTGAACATGGCCGGATCTGTCATTGTCCCTTTCCGTAGACAGTAGGAGCTCTTGCGTAGGTTGAACATGATACGTGATGCAAGCATGCTGTGAAGGGCAATCTGGGGTCTGCGGGTGAAATAGCCGTCGTCAGAGCTTCTGCAAGCCAAAGACAGAAAGAACGTAGTGTCACACACATGTCCAGGAGGTCGCTGAATTGAACCTGGAAACAATAACTCTTGTTAGCATTGTCTGTATGCGTGCCGTGGAAGAAAAGAGTCTACCGGAAATACACCATCAACGACCACGTTGGTGAATGTGATGACTGCGCCTGAAGGTAAGCTGCAAGCCTATGGGCGTGAGGATTTCTCTTACGGATGATGCAGATAATGTAAAACATGCCATCCTGATAGATCGTGTGCACGATGGATGTCTTCACTTCACGATAGGCACGAAAATGCCTATAGGCCGTTAAAAACAACACCACTGCAAAAAATCAGTATGCACAGCGGTGAATCGACGCGATATATATGTTACTCACCTATTTCAAAAACCAACAAGAACAAATATACGATAGCACTATTTCGAGAGGCGATCAAAAAACAACCCGAGGGGGGAGTTTGTCCTGTGCACCAAACAGATGGGTCCAGAGAAAAGTAACTGATATAGCTAGAGACTTGCCTTCAGGGATAAGCTGCGCTGGCGTGACATTGATCGCGACGGCCGCACAGATCGTCACCTAAGTTGTGTCATTGTCTGCTCCAGCGAACTCAAAAGAATGGAATGACAAAGAGACGACTCACGCCGCCGTATGCAAGAAGGCCGTACAACACCCGCTTATCGCCTTGCCAGAACGCATACGTTCGCAGAACCAGAAGCACTTGATGACAAACAACATTCCTGCGGTATTTACGGAGGGAGGCGAGGCGACGGACCTTCTGCAGCGATAATACCCAGTATATGAATGACTGGTAAAAAAAGGTGTCAATCCGAGCGTCCTCAAGACATGAACCCCATCTACCCACTGTTCTCTTCCAAACCTGGTCCGCAGGGCTATCGGAGTATAGGGATATCACCAATATCGCCATATTCGATCAGGTATCCACAATAACAGGCATACGTTAGACGTACCTCTGAGTTTGAGCGCAAGGCAGCTTGCCGCGCAGCGTCTTCAGTATTAAAAAAAACCTTGCCATGGTACACTCACCATATGCAGTCATCCCCATGCCCACGAATGGTAGATACCTTGATACCGTAAAGACGAGTCGTGTCGCATCCCAGCTGCGACCCCAAACCCATCGTACCTAGCGAAGGATTAACGCATTGATGGCAATTCCATCACGTCCACACACACTTCGTCCTCGAGCGTGATCATGTAGTCAAAGATCTATTAGCAGTCGATTTGCATCAGAGAGAAACCCATTTCTTAGGTGGATCTTCTTCACCAGAATCGTCATACCAGCGACTGAGGGTCATCCATATGTAAGCATCACGCCAAACAAAAAAAGGGGTTTACTCGCGAAAGAAAGACATACCGTTGAAATACTGACAATACCATTACCCCGAGTTACGGTGCATCCAAGGATAGAGAAGAAAGGGAAAAGGGTGAGGTGGGCACTCAAATATTTCAGTAGAAGACCCACCTTGGATGTCTGTAGCCCAGCAGTGAACGACATCCCAGTAGGACTCCAGCCAACCAGGGGGGAGAAGAAACCGGAATCATTCTTGCGGCGCAAAGCAGCCAACCTAATAAGCCCGGAACGGTCTACTAAGCGCTGAGCTCTGCGTGACCGGTCATGCCTTTTGCTGTGTCTGTTGGATCCCACGCGAGTCAACATGAATGATTTCACCTGGGTGGACGAACAAGTTAGGTCTCCAAGCCATACGTAATGTACCAAACCTAGAAGTTGGCGCCATGCGGTTGAGTGTTCCTCACACCATCACCGTTAGCCGACAAATCGTGATTTCAATGACAAGCGAGGGAACACAACAAGCGTGCAATAAATAAAGCGCGATAACCCGCGGCCGGCGATTAGCGGGCTACACTGACCGTTGATCACGACCGACACATCCGAATCAGCGCTGAGTGCCGCAACCCCCGCGGGTTTGGTCACTCTCCATGGTGGGAGCTGGCTCCAACCAGGTACTATCACTGTATACAATAATCACATCAAGTGCACTCCTGCAAACATCCATTCCTCTACAGGATAATAGATATTAAAGATCGACCCAAACCTCCATGGCACACCTGTACTTACAGCGGTTTCCGAAAGTATGTGGAAAACAGATTTTCGAAAGTCGCGCGTCGGAGACAGCCGGGAAAGGACCCCGGGTGCGCACACCACCTTGAGCGAATAAACCTTGAAACAACGACCACCAAATTGCGTTGCCTTCTTGATACGAAATGAGCTGTCGATTCGCCTTCTGGAGGTCTGAACTCGGCCACCTCCAGCAGAAACGACGCTCTTGAGCAACTTGCCATCGACAGAGACTTATGGCGTCACGTAAAACATCATTTGCTTGGACAAGCTCGAACCCCCGTTCGGGTCCCTTCACCCGCACCATCGCATCCGCGAACTTGAATGCCAAATTTTACTCTGCAGCCGTGTCGGACAAAAGGTAATCATTTTCAGCTGGAGAAGACGGTGGGGGGGGGGGTCAAGCGCTTCAGCGACGAGAGACAATGTTCAGACTGAACTTTAAGACGCACAAAGGAGCTTGCCACCCCCGACATTTACATTCCCTCCATTCTTCGGTTAAGACGTACGGCGAGACAGACATGACACAGAGGAAAATTTCCGTCCGAGCGATTCCCTTGGCGACAAGATGTGTACAGTCCGTGGGCTTCGTCGTCGTCTAAGTTTCGTGAGATGCTGCACCGTGGGGACGTTTGGCGTCAGTACTCCCCCCCTATATTATATTCGAGGGAAAAAGAAGACTGATCTTGATAGCATCGTCCGAAAGATTAACGGCAGTCGTCATCAATTGGATGGCCAACCCCTTCCCCCGCCCACGAGAGCCCTTCTTTTCCTGGGCCCACTCGGTTCCTTCTAGTTCAACGGCGGATCATCCATGTCCTCGTCGGAGCCCACAGTCGTTGTCCCTTTCGCCTTTCCATCCCCATTGATAGGAACCCTCACGAATTGTATTCCGGGAAGCCTAACAGGCTCTTTTGCACCACATAACGTGGTATCCGCTTACTGAAGAAGTGTAACTTTCTCCGCTTCGCTGCCCAAGCCAAAGTTGTCGAGGCCGGCGCACACCTTCACCAATCGATTTGTTGAAAAGAATCTGGAACCTTCGCCAGCCGTCTCTGCCATGCCGGTGTCCAAGAACATTTTCGGCGTCATGCGGCCCTTTGGATTTAGGTTGAGGGGTTTCTTGAAAGAAGGAAACACGGAAAGAGGAATAGAGCCGCGAGATGAAGGTCGAGGAGGTGAATGTTCAATGCAGGGGTTCTGCGGTCTCTGGTGGGGGATGGATAGGATTGAAGACAGAATGCAGGAGCAGGCTGAGAGCATAACTGCCCACAGCAGACCGCTGCGCGCACGATTAGTGGTATCATCGAGCAAAACAGAAGATAAACTTACTCCTTTAACGTGGATCAGCCACTTTTCCTGACCTCAGGTGGTGCACAGCTCATCGATCTCGGTAGCATACTCCCCATTGTCTAAATCGAATTAAACACCGGCATGACCGGACCAACAGGGACTTACATAGAGAACTGGATTGTCGTCTTTGGGGTCTGAACAAAAGTCGGGTTTACCTCTTAAGACGGTGTTTCTGTCTGGAAGCTCGACCTCATTTTGTTTTATTCGCTTGACGACTTCCATGTCTTGTGCGTCGGTGACATACCGTCGTTTGATAGGCGACGTGGCGTCGGTGGCATGTGAATGGGAAGTATGTTTGGGTGTAGTGGAAGGTGCTGCGTCGTCGACTCTACAGCCAAAAACGAAATCGTCAGCCAACGTCAATTCAGGCACGGTAAATCGGGGGACAACACTTACCACACACCAACGGTCTTATGCGCTCCAAATCTGCGACTTTCCCTTCCAATCACTCCACGATGCTCTTTCGCTCCGTCACACTCACGAACCCGACGGTCAAACCGCTCTCACGAGCTTGTCACATGTACTCGGCACCAGGCGCATCGCGAAGCAACCAAGCGAGATAGACGGCTTCGAGGGTGTATGCATCGGCGGCAGAAGACGGGTTGGAGATGCCTGGTTTGGTGTAGCGTGTCGGGGATGATTCTGGGAGGGTGATGGCAGGGCTGAGGGAGAGGTGTGTCGCTGCGAGGAGGGTCGGGGCGGGTTCGCCCAGGGTGAGGTATGTGATGGGCGTCTTGGATTTGATGGCGTGTCGGAGAGCAAGGAGGGGGTCTCTGGTGGAGTCCATATTGTGTGTAGATTTTCGGAGACTCGACAGCAGTATGATACAGGCGGTCGTTGTGCTCGTCGTCGCCGTCAGTGGTGTTGTAAACAAATAGTATCTGTGAACGTCGGCCGGTCACGGCGAGATAGGGACCACACGGGTTGGATCCCCGTGTGGCATCGCATGGGAACGACAAAGCCAGTCCAGACCTACGAAAGTGGTCGGGCGCGCCCGATCGTCGGTGGGTGCATGGTCACTGCAGGCTTCGTGCTAGCCAGGAACTTCCCCCGTTCCCACCCTCGTTCACCCACTTATAATACCAGCGTCGCGGAGGGTCAGCGCGTCCTGCGCTTTTACTCCCTCTGCGATGATTCCTGGTAGTTCCCTAGTAAACGACTCCTTGGTTGGCAAGCGGTAGGGGTAGGGGTAGCCCCCTGACGAGAGCTTTCGCAGGCTCGAAACCGCTGCCTATCCCGCTCCCCTCTTTGCCTCTCCCGTACCGCGCCGAGACCACGGCCACCCCTATTGCACAGCCCCGATCCTCGGAGAAGGGCGTCTGGCGGACGGTGCATGCATTGCAGATAAGCACCTCAGTTCCCTCTCTAGTGCACAGACTAAAGATAGGGTGCCCTTCGGGCACCCTATCTGGACACTAAGTCACGAATAGCTATTAATATGCTGACCAATCCTAAAAGTGTACTGTTGACACCTCGTGGGCGATCGTGTACTCGCGCGTGCATTCGCGGGTGGGGCCGAGCCGTGGGAACTGGTTATGGCGTCACCTGGTACCCCTAACCCCGTGAGCTACCATAGAATAAACGATATCGCGAACCTAATCACCCCATCATTTCAATAGAGCTCATCATGTCTTCACAACCACCACCAGGCTTTGTTCACCTCGTTTTATTGCCTCAAAAAGACCCGTTTTACCTCGAAATTCCTACCGCCATCGTGGCTACAGTCTGCTTAAGCCCACGAAAGTATCTACGATATCTTGGATGGTGCGTCCTCGGTGTCGTTGGAGTTTTGCAAGATGGGCAGGGGAACGAGATTGCGTTGAATGGCGAGTTGCTTGACCAGGGCGTCTACCATTACATTGTGCCAGGTCATAATACCCTCGCCCACGCCGTTGATCTTGAGGTCATTAAGCAACGATCCGAAGTTCAGACCGAAACTAGTACGCGAACCCGCGGCTTTCGTACCAGGCTTTTCGAACGCGATGGTTGTTGTGTGTGGACCGGTGGTGTCGGGGTGGGGATGGATATCATCCCGCGCGCACGAGGCGACGAGGCATGTTCACAATATTCTTGCCCTGGTATCCGAGCCAAATTCAGTATGTTGCTCCAGTGGCTCCAACGTATCATTGATAACCGACCGCATCATGAAAATGAAAATCTCGACTCACTCGGTATCGACGATATTCGGAACGGCATCTATGCTGCCGATGATATTCATAACCATTTCTTTGACACACGGCTCGTTGTTGTTCTCAAAGTTTGTCCCCCATTTTCTTCAGAGCGATCACCACTAAACATCACGTCAGACGCCGAATCCTATCCTCCAAACCACCGACGTCCCAGATAGGTGCCAGCGCGATATACTAGACACGAACATCAGTTACCCGACCAACTCGCGATATACATTCCAATGGATCGTTCCAATACAAATGCAAAACAGATATATCCAGGTTCGAGTCCCAAACAACAACGATGCCACTTTCAAGAACCAGCAACTGCCCAAGCCTGCAGACCTCTTACTGCACTATAATTATGGTGCTGCAGCTGTAAAGCAATGGGGCAAAAACACCAGTGTTCTGACCAACCGTCCCAATATCCCTCGCCCATCTGTACCTGTACGGGTGCTGGGACCAACGAGGGTCAAGCATGATTGCGAAACTGTTATTCTAAAGCGGGCTGCTGCTATGAGTCAAGGAGGACAGGGTGCCGGGAGTGCGAATGAGGGGGCAGCTGCAGACTTCGAGGCGCAGGATAGATGGGATGAGGATGACGTCATGTTATTTTTCTGGGGTAACTCAAAGGCGGCTCTGGAAAGGCATGCTCAGAAGGAGCAGGAGCGCACAGCGTACTTGGAGGATTGGAGGGCTGCAGTCACGGGAGACCCACTCGTCGAATAAGTGCATCTACATATTACAGCGGTTTTCATAAGGTTGTGATCTCACCTCCTAATTACAGCACAATGACAATGTAATACATCCTGGAATCCGGATTAACTGTCGACGGACCCGTTCCTGAGGACGATCATTCGCGGAACACACGAAGGTATGGCCCGTGAGCCAATGACGCTCCTCCCGTTCACCAACCCATATCCATGGAACCTATACTGTGTTGCCAATATACGAAGGCCAAACCCCACAGGCAGCCGACAGCGGTCGGACACGCTCCGTCATGATGAGAATCGCACTCTCCGACTCGACAACTTCATCCATGAATTTGAGCACGTCAGAATGCCGGAGAGTGCATAGCTTCCGCAACACATTCTTGGCGAGCGGGATTGTCGACTTGTTGAGCGGGTGCACGAAATCGTATTCAAAGACCGAGACGAAGCTTCCGTCATCCTAGGAACTGGTAAGATCAGTTCGTATTGGAGATGGGATGTGTGCCTGCAAAATGGTGTTTTCGAAGACCCACCCAGAACCCACTACTAACCGTAGCGGGAATTTCAATTCCGGTCGGCGGGTCATGGTGTTGTGGTTCTTATACTGCGGAAGTTGGTATGGAAACCTCGAGCAGCTGAGGCCAATGAAAGTGCAAATCTCTCGGTTATACTTGATTTGGCGCACATTATACCTAGGGTGCAGTAGCGAGGGTTGCGCACGTTAGCAGCACCCAACGTAGGGCAGTATCTATCCTCTAATGCAATTTGTACCCAATTAAATTCCTCCGGCCTATTATCTCGCCAACCTGTTCGCGCACCCATCAGTACCACAGCACCAGAAGAGAAAAAGAGAGGGAGAACACGAGGGACAAAAGAGCTCACCTTGAAAATCGTGTACGCTTCCACCGCATACACTGCGACGCGTGCCCACTCGCCGGTAGTGAGCAGGTCTCGCCAGTACTGCGGGTTCTTTGCACGACCCCAGAGAACAGAGTATGCATCCGTGATGGTAGCGAGGGAAGTTGGAGGCTGCAACCGTTCAACAACATAGATTTGCTTCAACAGTTCACGCGCGACTTCGGCGTTGTAGATGAGGGGCTGGCGGTATGCTATATGAACCAGACACAAGTCAAGCACGGACGACGGACGGATCATAGATACGCGGTGGGGACAAAGGCGAGGCAGGATATATGTAAGGAGTATACAATCCAGTCAGCCACCGTGAAGTTAGATGACAGAACAGAATAATACGAACACCCAAGCAACCCCGCAGCCCTTTCACCAAGAGGACCGAGTACCCGTCCCGCGTTCGCCAAAAGCCGCTGCGCAGCACCAAGGGCATCCTGCCCCTGCTTTGAGCTGCTGGCGCCTTGGGAGGTTTGGGTGGTGCTTGCGAACCGGCGTGCGGCGAATGACGGAGAAGCACGACGGGAAACTGCTTGGCGGAATGAGGAGGTAGAGAACGCCGACCTCATGGTGCTCGTGGGGTGTAATTTGAACTGTGTTTTCGGTGTTGGTTTTGTTCTCCGTCGAGGACGAACTTGCTCAGTGATGTTGGTTGACGGGAAACCAAGGTAGTGGGAAAATTCAACTTCAATTTCCGGCTTCGGCCGAGTGATAGTTCTACGCTGCGTCGCTGCCCATTACTTTATCCCTTATGTAGTACTGACCACCCTACTAATCACACCTGCTATGCTGCATTTGTTCTTCTTTGTACACACCATGTTCCTGCCCTCTGCCTCATTGCTCATTGTTATCTGCCTTTCACTGCCACTGTTCTATGCCATGTCTTCCATGGATTTTTGTTGATGAATCAATGTGCACAGAGGTGCTCTAGGTGCATTCTTACTTATTTCATCCTGATATACTGTGGTTTTTTGCTTCATATCTTTTTGTCTTTTCTGAAACAGCCTATGCAATGTTTGCTTGCAAACACAGCACTTTGAAAAGGATCGTGATGAACAAGTCACCAAGACCTTATGGGCTCTCAAGGATCAAAGGATTGAGAATGACCAAGGCTGGACTGGTGAGCTGTTGGAAGCAGGTGGAGGAGCTTGCAGAGGGATTGGTGAGGTTGAAGCGGGACAATGATGCCAGTGCATACTTTTTGCCATCCCCCATATTGAAATGGCTCCAAAGGGCTGACTAAGCCTAGAGCAAACCAAACCAACAATCTAAACTAAGACTAGGGACTAGCAAGGGGACTAGCCCTTGATGACTGAGAGGGGGAAACTGAGTGGGACTTTTTGGAGGAAATATCCAAAGGAGAACTAGACTGGGGATCCAGTGCTAGGCTCCTTGGGTTTATATATTCATACTAAATTAAATACATGTGCTAGATCTGATCTACTTTAGATCTGGATCTGTGGCAGCTAATTAAATATACTAGGAAAAGGCATGGATTAGGAATGGAAGCATACATAGCCATAAGGCTGTGGATGGAGATTAAATACATGCACATCAAGTGCTATGATGGAAATGGAAGCAAGACATGAGGAAAACATACAGTGATTGTGAAAAGAAGGAAAAGTCATAGCCTTTGTGATCAGATCACAGATCTGATCTAGGAAGAGAAGCATAAGGATCTGATCTAAGATCTATAAAAAGAAAAACATCTAAGTCCAAAAGATAAGATGAGATAAAAGATCAAGATTGTCTAGATCATTGATATGAGCCATAAAGGAGTGATAATGCTCCATAGATCTAAGATATGATTAGATAAGAAGATAAATAGAAAGCATCTCTCTGTATAGAGTTACTGAATCGCTGGGTCTTACAGAGTTAACTGCCCTTTCCTTAGAAGAATAGATAAAAGTGTCTGAAAGAGATAGATATGAAATGGCTCCAAAGGGCTGATCTAAGCCTAGGGCAAACCAAACCAACACCTAACTAAGACTGGGAATAGCAAGGGGACTAGCCCTTGGTGAACTGAGGGGAGAAGACAGAGTGGATCCCTTTAG